>JAADYF010000989.1:0-10968 GCA_023338175.1 Phytopythium delawarense | reverse complement strand
GTGTTGTTTTCACAGGAACCTCGTACATTTGATGTAAATCCATCGATGAAACCGTCGTGCACGAGAGAAAGTCCAACTCCATGGCGGCGGCTCAAACAGGCCTTTCAGCCAATCAGCAAGCATCTTGCTTGTCACAGCATACGCAATGACAGGTCAGTCCATGGAATTGGGGCCTGATTTGGGCCCCTTCGACTGATCTTGTTTTATGTATTCCGGGAAACCTCTAACTTTACATACTCAAATATCCACGAATATGCAGTGAAATACAATATTACGGGTCATCAATAAATACAGTCGGCCAATACAAATGGTCACGGATATCTGATACATTTTGGTCTCAAGCGATTAGTCGGAATCCATGTGTTTAGGTAAGTTTAGGTATGTTTAGGTGTGTTTAGGTGTGTTTAGGTGTGGTTAGGTGTGGTTAGGTGTTTTTCAGCCAATCACAACTCATATGCGTTACTCAAAAAGACTCGGAGTCGAAAACTCCCAAAGGTTGGTACCAAAAAAGGTTTAAAGAAGATTCGTGTATCCAAATTTGGACAGGTCAAAATAGCATGTTGAATTTGCGGCTGATTTTTTCGTCATATTGCCGATGCAGCCACATTGTAGTTAGTTAGTGTATGATGGTCATTGGTACGCGTCTCGCCCGGCGCATGGCCGTCTCTCGATGGCCGAGCTCCACGAGGCGCGTGGGGTCTCTGACATGAGCCGAGCGGCTGGGCAGGTGTAGTGTAGGCGGCGTTGGCGCTGGTCACAGGTCCATCCGAGTGGCTAAAGTCGGCGCGCTGGCGATCCGCTCGGGCTGCCACGTCGTGGACCGCGCGCTGGCGAGCAGGCCCTGGCTCGTGCGGGCCACGGCAGTTGCCAGCGGTGGCAGGTACCCGGACGGCAGTCGCTGGGGGCTCCGCTCGACCTGCGGCAGCTGGCGGTGCGACTCCTGGTGGTGGTGATGCTGGTAGCCGCCGAAGGTGGACGCCCGCCTCAGCTCCGGCATGGCCGCCTCGCGCTTGAACGCCGCTGCTGCTCGCAGCATGGCGCGCGGGCTCTTGGGCCACTCGTGCTCCCACGTGGCGGGCTCGCTCCACGGCGAGCTCTCGCCCCACCGGCCGCCCGACGCGACTCCGTTGAGGACGCGGGCGGCCTCCATCTCCCGACTCCGGCTCGCGTAGGCATCGGCGCGGACGGTCGCGTCCATAAGACCAGCAGGCGGCGGGCGGAGGTAGGGCGAGCCGAACGGCCCCGGGCCGAGCTCCTTCTCGAGCTTCAAGGCGATGGACGAGCGGATGCGCATCCGGCGCTCCTGGTCCGGCAGCAGCCCGGTCTGCAGCGGCCCGTGCAGGCCGAGCGCGAGCTGCCCGGCCTTGCGCTTCTTGTCCAGCCGCCGCTGGTTGCTGTTGGCCTTCTGGCGGTGCACCTCGCACAAGTTGTGGCGCTCGCCGTTGCGCTTGATCGCGCGCGGGTTCCAGCACCGCTTGCTCGCGTAGCGACACTTGAGTGCGTTGGCGTCCTCCGTCGCGGCCATCGAGACGTACTTGGGGATCGTATCGGAGACGTTGGGGTCGAGCGGACTGATCGAGTGATCGGTCTGTGGGCGTCGCACCAAAATGGAAAGTGACGAAAGGAAGGCGGCGCCGGCGGCATTATTATCGCGGCGGCGAAAAGCATTTTCGGGCGGAAAACGTGGTCTGTCGACTTTGGCCTGGAAAATCCGGCATTTTCTTTGGAGCATGGATGCGCTCATTCGAACTGGACAAGAGGCCAGAAAAATGAGGTTGCAACGTTGACTTAGGAGACCACTCCGTAATACTGAAAATGGCGGCATGGTGCATCGCACATTGCATTGAACCCGCTGGGTGTTGAAGCATATCAGTTTCCTTCTCCTCTTCGAGGTGGCATGGCGGCGGGTTATGATGCGCTCGGCGGTGCTGATTTACGCCCAGTTGCACGCTCCCTCGGCCGTGAGCGACGCCATACGCCCCTCGCCGCTTTCTGCGCGCTCTCTGGCAACTGGGGTGGCCCCCGGGCCGGCGTCGCGGCATTGCGGAAGTCCAGGCGCCCAGGCGCTCGAGTGCTTTGAGTCCGACGCGCGCCTCGGTCCAGCGTGCGCGTCTGGGCGGCTGCAAATTCTCTGGACGCTTCCAGTCCGCAGAATCACCGAGCCGTGTGCGTACTGCACGCCTTTCATGGCGACGTGCGTCTCGGCCCACGCCCGCGTATCATTTGGCCGCCCTGTCTTCCTTCCACCTGGCCAGCGTGGCGAGATGATACGGACCGGACGAGCAAGTCGACATCGTGTCGACTTGCTCGCGCTCTTTCACGCGCGGCAGTCAGTCGCCTTCTGCATGCGCTCGCTCGCTCGCTGTGCCCAGTCGGCGCCGGATCGGAAATCAGTTGGCGAAAGATCTCTGGCGCGTGCGCGACCGGATTCGCCGCCGCCGAAAGTCATCTCGCCACCACGCAGGGTCACCTGGAAGGCGTCCTTCCGTCCATGGAGCGCCGCGTGTGTGCGCAATTGAACCCAGCGGCGGAGAACGAGCAAGCTCCAGGTCCGAGTGATGCAGGCAGCATCTTAGGCGCAGGGATGCGCGGCGCGACTGAGATGCACAGCACTCGGCGACTGAGTTTCTCTGGTTGTGGAGTCAGCAGTGAGTGCTCACTCTTGAGATCCATGGAGGCGTTTCCTCCTCGCAACAGCCACTCCGGGAGGGCAAGTCGGCTGACCCCATGGCAGTGGCGCGTGGGATGCAGTGCCACGACACCCGCCACAAGACTTGCACCGCAATCGCCACACCCACCGCTACGGACTGCGCACGGGGCACAGGAAAGCCGAACACTGCGACAGCAGCGCGCGTGCGAACTCTGAACCGAGGCTGATTCTGTCGAGTCCTCGAGACTCGGGTACGAAAAGGATCGCGCCGAGCCGCCGAGAAGAGCTATCAACGACGGATCCTCGGTCCAGCGCGGCGCTGGCATCCGCGTGACAACTGAGAGCAAGCCCCACTTGACATGCACGAATCACCAGCGCAAAGGCACCGACATCAACCGATGGCCGTCGTCCGTGCGTCGTCTTCACCCACACTATCCGATGGCAACAGACGAATGCAATGACGAAAGGAGGGACCAGTTCTCCGCCTGTCAACTGCCATGTCTGTCAAAGCTGCCAGGCCCTTCGGGCAGGCTGTAGAGCGTGGTGGACAGTGCAAGCACTCCAGAGCGTGGGTGTCGAACTCGCAACATCAAAGATGCACTGGGAAAGCGTCCGGCTATTGCCCAAGAGCTTCCTGATTCCTGTGCCGCGTATTGTCACCTCGAGCAGCGAAATTGCTGGCGCGCGGGGACTTGAGCCCACGAGGTGCTCGAGTTACACACGCGGTTACACTCGCTTGGCTCAGAAATGGCCGATGCATGAAGGCGAAAGCGCACCACGTGCACTGCCAACATCCAAGAATCCAAATCAGTGCTAACTTCAAGCGGTGGCTTGAGGTGGCATCGGACTCAGTCGAACAAACACGAAGGCAAGAGGCAGGTCCTTGTCAACTCGGCGGCTTCTGTCCCTCCATTGCCGCCGATTTCACGATTTCAGCGAGAAGGGAAGAGTTTGGAGCCCGGGTCGTTCGCCACCTCGTTGCCTCGCGACGGACATGCGGCGACAGACTAGCGACCGACTGGTGTTGCAAGTCGTCCCCCCCCAAACGACTCATCGATCAGGAAACTCAACTACCTGCCCTGCAATGGGAAAGCCGCGAGGCTTGCGCCAATTTTTCAAGCGCTGGCGCCAAGACTGCGAGCAGAGTCTGCGGGGCGTTCCGTCCACTATGCAACGCGTCAACGCAGCCGCCAGGAATAGCTGGCGAGCTCTCGGATTTGGACTTTAGCCAAGCACCTTTGCATGGACCCACGTCAACTACGATTTTACGTCACCGCAACAGACCTCGAGCTCTGATGCCGCAGGGAAGAGGGGTGCTGCGACCAATACCCCAAGGCTCTCAACGTCTAAACAAAGACCATCTCCGTCTGGCTGTCTCGCTGCGAATCAAGCAAGGCGGAAGTAGCAGCAGGACTCAGAACCATCGCGGCTGTGGATATCCGCAATTGATTCGGGTGGCCCAATGATGATGCCGCGAATAGACCTGTTGAAGTTTCGCCTCGCAGTGATCAGGCTTCGGGACTGAGAGACCACCACATGCCCTTCGCGAGGCGTCATAACCCTTTCGTTCCTCTCCTCCAGTCTGCAGTTGAACGACTCGCGCTGGTACGCTCTTCGAGCAAGGATGGCGCCGAATCTCCGGGCCGTCCCATGGCGGCGCACCATCATCTTGGCCATCAACCTCGCGTCGGCCGCACTCACGCTATTCACAGGTCTCCGCGAGAATCCCGTGGTAGTGTTTGTGTCGGGCCGCTACGACTTTGTGCGCTCGCGACTGATCGAGGGCCGCATCAACTACGACCTCGTGCGTGACGATCTGCTGGACAAGTCCAAGCTGCTCAACTTGACACAGGCGGGTGAAGACTTTCGCTTCTTCTCGCCGCCCGTGCGGAGACCGGAGAACCTGGGAGAGGATCGGTCCACGTGCATGCGCGTCAACTCGATGAACGCGAGCGTCATGAACATGAACTACGACGACTTCTGGGGCAAAGGACCGCGCCGTGCGCAGATCTACTTGTACAGCATTTCGGCACCAAAGTGCGAAATCGTCAACCTGATGCCCGAGTGGGTCGACGACTGCGTCGCACGCCATGGGTCCAAGGAAGCGTGCTACCGCTACATGCTGGACCACTTCGACACGCTCGTTGACGATCGCACTGTCCAAGTGGGCATTGAGGTGGACTTTGGCATGCCAGGGATGCCCTACATGCGCTGTTTGGGTCGTCCGAACCGTCACTTCCCCTACATCACCGACCTGATCGTGCTCCAATCGTACTGGGCCGGCGGCGACTACCACCTCGAAGTGCAGAGCAGCGACTGTATGGCGGTACCGCTGCTGATCAACAGCGACAAGAAGTTCGGGCTCTTCCAGACGCAGCCTGTCGATCAGAGAGGAGTTATCGTGTTCGCTGTCGACAACAGCGGATGGCTGGCGACGATCGTGACGACCGCATATGGCATCATATCGCTGGTGCTCGTCGCTCACGGCGTGCTCAACACGATCTTCCAGCTGCGATCCGTGTATTATGTACCCAACAAGCTGCGCTTCGTGGGCAGTCTCCGGCGCTATCTCCGCTACGTGGCGCCGTTCATGCCGCTGTCGGCGTTGACAGCCGAGGACGAGACGACCGTCATCCGATTCAAGGGCCGTGTCATCATGGCGTCCGACGTATGGATCAACCACTGGCTGTACATTATGATGAGCATCGCTGATGCGCTCGTGAGTCTGCGAATGACGTACATCGTGCTCGAGATGGGCACATGGATGCTGACCAAGCAGGTGAACATCGAGAATTTCATCTTCATGGCGTCCGCGCTGACACGCATCACGTGGATCATGTGCTTCCTGCACTCGATCATTCGACTCGTGCTCAAAGTCGTTGTCCGGTCGCTCAAGGCGCTGCGTATCATGCGCGCCGAGATGCGGCACAAGATCGAGTGGTATGTGGACTCCAGTGCGCTCTTCCTCAGCTACAAGGCATACAGCCTGATGCTGTGCATCCTGCTCTACCTCTTCCTAGCTCTCCACGGCGGCACGACCTTCATGCGAGGCGCTGATCCCTTCAAGAGCGGGGTGTATGGCGGGTCGTTGCAGCTGGCCGGCTTCTGGAAGAACGAGATCATATGCGACCTGTTCGTAATTTTGTCGATCCTCACACTCGGAGGTGGGATCTGCGGCTCGCTCATGCTGACGACACGCTATCGGTACGCGGCCAACAACGGCCTCTTGCAGCTGATCCAGCGCAGGTTCATCTTCGTCGGCTGGGACGTGTTCACGGTCATGGACTCACTGGGCATCGACCCGTACAACCCGGAGTTGGTCGAAGACGACGTGGCCGCAACCAGCTGCCCGCTGGGATGTGTGATCCAGCAGATGTACCAGTCCGGGCCAAGTGGATTGCTTGTGATGACTGGTGACTACATTTTCCACGACGGCGGGTTCGCGAAAGGTCCGATTGAGTTCTGCTTCCAGCCAAAGAAGGCGGCTCAGATGGGTCTGCTCCAGAGTACCAACCATTCTCGGCGAATCTCGGGAGATGCCTCGTCACCAAGCAAAAGACAGAGATACACAGTGGCTCCATCCCGAGCTCGTCTCGACGCGGCAAGTGCGCGGACAACCGTTCGGCACACCGACGCCGAAGATTCCGCAGTCACAGGAAACACCACCAACACGGAGCCGCTTGCTCCAGCCGTGACGCCAGCCAAGGAGACCATTGCCAGCATTAGTCTGTTCGAGCGATCGCTACGTATTTTCGCTGAAGGAACATATGGCCGTGTGCTGATCATCGACGAGGCCGACCCGGGCAGGTATAAAAAGAACGAGGCCGGGTTCATGGAGTACCTCGTCCGCGACGCGCTCACGACCATGGGCGTGCTCGACATCAAGCACCTGCTGGGCAGCCGCAAGCGACTCACCATCCGATGAGCGCGCCGTCATCTCTCCCTCGACGTTGCCGTAATTCCTCTATTCGCATGTACACGTGTATTTACCCTTTCGTCGATGACCATGATCAAGAAGCATGACACCAAACAACTTGACCTCAATGGCTTCAAGCCATCGCGTTCTCCATGAACAGGGGGTTACGCGTCGTTTCGTGCCCTTGAACACTTCAACTTGTTGTACCTATGAAGTACCATATTCTAGGCACAATCCATGTAATCGTACCTTTGGGGGTATCCATCCACGATCTTTCGAGTCTCAACATTGCATTGCATTGAGAGGCTCATGGTCGCTGCCGTCAATGGCGCCAAGCTTCCGCTTCCTCCGGCCGGTGCTCGTGCTCCTGCTCGTCCATGCGGGTTCTAACGACGTCTCTGCATCGCCCGAGGTCGTGCTGGACGCTCAGATCCCGGTGCCGGTGGCGGGCGACGCGCAGGCGCTGCTCCCGTTCCGGCTTTGGCGCGGCGAGGAGCCCGTGGATGCGCTCGAGGCCTTCCGCGCGCGTCACGGACAGTCTCGAGCGTGGCGCCAGTCGCTGCTGCCGCAAGTCTGTGCCCAACCGGGCGTCGAGTGCCACCGCACGGCGCCCGTGGTCTTCTCCTCGTCCATCGACTCGCCCGGCGGCGGCTCGTTCGGCGTCCTGCAGGTGCTGGAAGGCCAGGAGCCGTACGACGCGGTCGTCGCCTTTGCAGCCAACCGAAACCTCGGTCGAGACGCGAGGCTGTCAATCCTGGATGCGGTGTGCACACGCCTGCAGGAGAGGAGTCCGTGCACGCGCAGTCGGGCGTTGGTGTACCGCCAGCGGATCCAGGGAGAGGGAGACTCGACGCTCGGTCACCTCGAGGTCTACGACGATGACGAGCCGGTAGACCAGATCTACCGCTTCATGGTGAACCACAAGGTGCCTCGCTTCGCGCTCGACCAGCTCGTGGACTCGGTTTGCTCGTCCGCCTCCGCGCCGCTGGTCGAGTGCCACCGAAGAGATCCAGTCGTGTTCTCGCAGCGGATCACGACCGTGAGCGAGCAAGACCAGAGCCAAGTCGACATCGGATGGCTGCACGTCTTCCTCAGTCAGGAGCCGGTAGACGCGGTGTACGCCTTCTCACAGCAGGTTGGGCTGGACCGCGGGTTTCGGCAGAACCTGGTTCACCACGTGTGTAGCAGCAAGTACGTCGCCTGCCGTCGTCGCTCTCCGATCGTGTTCGCTGCGCCAATTACTGTCGAGAACGGCTCAGTGGTCGGCGAGTTCCGCCTTCGTGAGGACGAAGAGCTGGTTGACGCGGCCTACCGGTTCGCCAAGCGCGTCAACATGACAGACGACCTTCGCATCTCGCTCGTGCAGACGCTCTGCGGCCGGGAGAGCATCCGGTGCACGCGTGGACGCGCTCGACTGCGAGCACTGCCGGTGCAGAGCGAGCCGGACGAGTTGTTGGGTGTACTCGAGGTGTTCGAGGGCCAAGAGCCGGCCGACGCGGCGTTCGCGTTCGCCGAGCAGCACGGACTCACCAGCCACCAAGCGAGCGTGCTGCTTGACACATTGTGCGGGACGAGTGGAGAGGACAGTGCAATTGGCAAGAACGCCAAGCGCGAACACGATGCACCGGACGACGACGAAGACGATGACGAGCAAGAAGAACCGCTCGTCTGCAACCGGTTCGCTCCAGTGGTGTTCGCAGTGCCCGTCGCAGGTCAGAATAGCTCCCATCTGGGCCAACTTGAGGTGCTGGGCGACGAGGAGCCCGCCGACGCGATCGCACGCTTCGGGAACAAGCACGGGCTCGGGACGGACGAGAAGCAGAATCTCTGGACGGCTGTGTGCCAGGCGAGCGGGCTGCCGTGCACGCGCTCCACTGGTCTCGTGTACCAGGCCGTGTACACCCTCCCGAGCGGTCAGCGGGAGCGACTCGACTTCTTCGACGGCCAGGAGCCGGCGGACGTGATCTACGACTACGGTCTCATGCGCAACCTGTCGCTGCGGGAGCGCAAGCTGTTCCTCTTCGAGGTGTGCAACGAGCCGCGGCGACGGCCGAACTGCACGCGCGCCGAGCCCATGCTGCTGCGCGTGCCGGTGTGGGAGACGGCAGACAAGAAGATGGGTGACGTCGAGATCCTCGAGGGCCAGGAGCCCGTGGACGTGGTGTACGCCTTCATGGAGAAGCACGACCTGTTCCAGACCGAGCCGCTCAACACGTCGCTGCTCGAGCTCGTGTGCAACAGCACGCGCGTCGAGTGCTCGCGCATGGCTCCGCGGCGAACGCTCTTCTCGATGCAGGCCACGTACTATGGCATCCCGCACACGCTCGAGTACGTGCAGCCCGAGTCGGACTGGCAGTGCGAGCAGCTGCCGAGCGGCGGCCAGCAGTGCGTGCACTACGTCGAGGTGCTCTCTCGCGCCTTCTGCGCGACGCACATGTTCGACTGGCACGGCTGCGAGGCGCGCATCCTCGAGGCGCTGCGCTCGTCGCTCGCGGCCTACGAAGAAGGCGTGTGGCGCTCCAAGAACCTGTACGCCAAGCTCGGGCTGGTGCGCTCTGCCTCTCGCGAGCAGATCGACGCGGCGTACAACACGCTCGTCAAGCGCTTCAACAACGAGACGCAACCGGCCAAGTACGAGAAGCTGCGCGACGCCTACCGCGTGCTGAGCGACCCGGAGGAGAAGTACTTCTACGACCTGCCGTGCGTCAAGCTCTTCGGCTGCCTCTGCGGCAAGCGGCAGAAGGACGGCGGCATCACCTTCACGCCCGACTGACCGGGTTTAATACACTCGAACCCACCAGCCAGTCCTTCATCCGATGCGTTGCTGTCCATGTCCATGGGATCCAGCCAAAGGTCGTGAGGTGTGAGGCGACTCGCGATCTTCTCCACAGTGAACTGCGCAGCCATGGCCTCAGACGACGACCAGGAGCTGCTGGACGCGCTGGGACGTGAGGTGTCGACCGCGCGCGTCCTGGTGGCGACCAGCGCGGCCACGTCGCTCGTCCTGGCGCTCGCCATGATCGTGTGCTTCGTTGTCTTCCAGGAGTCGCGGCGCTGCGGCCGGCGGCTGCTCCTCTGCCTGCACCTGTCGGACGCGTGCCTCTCCCTCGCGTGGCTGATGGTACTGCTGCTGCCCAGCAGCGCGCAGGAGCGGCCGCCCGACGCGCTCTGCAAGGCTCAGGTGTCTGCCTTTGCCGTGCTCTTGTGACGGTGACGATGCGCTTCAGAGGTCTGACGGTGATGCGGTGAGACGCAGGGCTACCTGCTCGTCTTCTTCTCGCTGGCGTCCGCGCTGTGGACCGCGTGCTTCGCCTTCCACCTGCACAAGCTCTTCGCGCAGCAGTGCAAGACACCCGAGCTGTACGAGAGCCGCTACCACCTCGTCGCCTGGGGCATTCCGACGCTGGTACGCTGCCTCCGAGCACGGACAGGAGTGCGGCCTGGCTCTAAGACGTCATCTTCCACCAGTGTGTGGCGCAGTTGCTAGCGCAGGCGGTGGCAGGCGCAGACCTCGTGGGCGAGAGCGGACGCCCGTGGTGCTGGCTGCGCGTCTGGAGTGACTTCGAGTGGGTGCCCGAGGCCTTCTACCTGCAACTTGCGCTCGTGTACGTGCCCGTGCTGCTCGTCTTCGTCCACAACGTGGCCACGTACGTCCGGCTGCTGCACTCGCTCGGCGATATCTTGTCGACCAAGATGGAGACGCGCATCCGCAAGCGGCTCATGTTCTACAGCTGGGCGTTCTTCGTCGCTGGCGTATGGGTCACGCTCACCGCCATCTACCAGGCCGTCTCCCCGCGGCACGAGCTTGACGCCACGCTGCTGTACTTGCTGAGCGTCTTCGCCCCGCTCCAGGTCCGTGGGCATTGCAAAACGACTAACTGACGAGGTAGAAGCTGACTGTGACGATGCTGTGTTCCTCGGGTAGGGAGCACTGAACGCCCTCGCGTACGGCGTCAACCAAAAGGTGAGACCGAGCGTCTTCCATAGCCCCGCAATGCTACACAACTGACGTCGGCATCGCTTCGATACGGCTTGTGCAGCTCCGCGACCGAGTCGGCTCGAGTCTTGCGCAGCTCTTTCGCGCACAGTCGTGGCGTGATTATCGCGGGTCGTCGATGTGATGATAAACCGATGCAGGAACCGCCTGCTGGTCCTCAAATTGTATCCTCAAGGGAATGAGCGCAAGCGAATATGCAGCTCGTGAGTGTGTCGGATCGACACACTTGCGTTGTGATTACCGCGTTTACGTTGTAAAAAAAAAAATGCAAAGCGACAACCTCAATGCCCAAGTTTGACGGGCTATCCACTGCCTGCGGAAGATACCGCAGATAACAGGCCACAAGGCCTGAAGGCCACCTCCACCCGCGTTGCCGAAGGAAGAGGCACCTGTGGACACTTGGGT
>JAADYF010000988.1:0-10983 GCA_023338175.1 Phytopythium delawarense | reverse complement strand
GGCTAGAGGATGACATCGTGCGGGACGTGCTGCCGCTGACCAACCAGCCAGCCAGTCCAAGTCCCACACGCTGACGAAGAACGCGGTCGGCACCGATCGCCGGGCCCGCGAGGACAAGTACAAGACGTGTTCGACGATCGACCATCGATCAAGCGGCGCGCAGGTCCACGTGCTCGGAACGAGCGACGTGTCGAGCTGCCCTTCGTCTGGCGTCCGGTTCAACCGCGACGCCGACATCTTCGTCAACAACTGGCAGCTGCTGCGGCAACTCGCCGCGCGCTGCCTAGCGGTGCGCATTCACCGCGGAGACCTGCCAGCCTCGACTGCTTTCGAGTCCTTCGATAGTGACAGAGTTAGGTGTTATAGGCCCAACCATTATGCGACCAGGCAAAATGCACAGTGAAAACCACTGTAATGCGATATCCGTGATATTTGATACATCAAGTTGACACGTTGATTATTGATGGAAGCTTTCATTTTTAGAATATCACTATAATTAATGTAGCTTTGGCATGTCATACCCTCGGTCTCACCTCTGAAGTTCGTCGGTCTCACCTTGCCAAGCAGTCGCCATGGCGTCTCCGCCGCCATCCCCGCCGCCGCTCCACGAGATGTGGCTTCCCGAGTTCGACGCGCCTTTATGGGACGCGCAGACTTGCTCCGTGTTGGCTCCGTTGCCGCCAAGAAACAGTGAGTCCATCATCGCCGAGACGCCTCACTCCCGCGCGTCCAAGCTCGCAGTCCGCCGGCGCCGGGCGTACCGATCGAGGAAGAAGAGCGAGGCGAGCGAGCTGCAGACAACGTTCACAGTGCTCGCAGTAAGACGTGATGAACTTCAGGCGAGGCGAGAGGCTCACAACAGTCGGCTATTGGCGGTAGAAGACCGCCGGAGCTTCGCCAAGGGATGGAGGGGCATCGCGGCGCGGCAGCTCAAGCGGAGGACCGACGCCGAGCGCCTCAACCGCGAGCTGCGCGTGCTGCTGGCCGAGTTTCATAGACAAGCTCAGCAGCTTGTGGGTCTGGTAACGTCGCATCGGAGCCTGTTGGACGCGACGCGGCTGAGGACGCTGCTATCGGCCCAACCGATCAAGGAGACGCTGCGCTTCTCCCCGCGCGACATGCCCACCGTCCACGCCTTGGCCACGGAGGTCGCCGGGCTCATTCGTGACGCCGGCGACGTGCTTGGACAATGCGAGTTGCCAGCACTGGCGGCGAGCCAAGCGTACAACTACTCGCGCGCGTGGCGGCGAGGTGCCGAGTCGAACGACGAGTACCTCGAGCTGGTCGAGACCAGGCGCGTTGCCTTCGCCTTCGACGTGGCCGTGGCGGCGCTGGAGAGGACGCTGATGCTCATGTACGCCACACAGTGTCAGCCGGCGCTGCTTCGCCTGGCGGACGGCACTGTCGCGCTCAAGTTTAGCTTGCGTGGCGTCGACGAGACCCGGCGGCCGAGGCGGTTCGAAAGCATCTACGTCGGCAAGATGGTCGTGGAGGGCGGACGCGCGGCTCTGTGCTGGCGAAGCGTGTCGAGCAACCCAGAGGCGAGCAACCAGCTCCAGGAAACAGGATGGGGAATGGTGGAGAGAGCGAATGTTGCGGCGTCGGACGGCGGGACGAGCTTCACGTACTTCAGCCACATTGAGGGGGAGAAGAAGGTGGTGGAGATGGTCGAGGCGACGGACGAGGAGACTGTCGTCTGGTTCGATGCGATGGAGAAAGTGGTGCTGCAGCGCGGAGTCTTGCAGCGATGAGGACGCATCGAGCGGGCTCACGTCTCGTTCCAAGGTACAGTGTGAACGTGTGTTGTCTATGGATGCCTCCTTTCCTAATCGGCGTCACTTGTCGCTCTTGCTGTCCTCCTCGAGCATTTCTTCCGCGCCTTCGTCCTCGTCGTCCTTGCTCATCAGCTGCGAGCAAATGTCCGAGAGTGCGGGCTGTCGGAGCGCGCGCAGGTCCAGCGACAGCAAGTCGATCGCCGTCAGCACGTCAGGCGTGTCTTCTCCGCCTGCCGCGGCCGACGTCATGACCGGCATCTTGGGGTACCGCTGGCTGAAATGAGTCAGCGCGACGTGCTTGGCTTGCGCGCGGGTCGCAACGTCGATCGCCTCGGTCGTCGTGCAGTGCGCCTTCTGCTTGGCTTCGGTCGTCATGGACTCCTCGAACGTGGCCTCATGCACCATCAGGAGTGCCCCGCGAGCCTTCCGAGCGAACGCGTCGCTCGGACGGCAGTCTCCGGAGAACGCGATCTTGGTGCCGCCGACGAACGTTGCTACGAGCGCGTACGACAGGTGCGCATGCTTGACGGGGACGCAGTCGAGCGCCTCGATACCGAGCATCTCGCGCAGCATCGCGCGCGCGGGCTTTCCGATCGAGAAATCGTCTTCGAAGCGCTCGTCCGCGTCGTTGAACAAGTAGCTGTCGACGAACGTGTACTTGCCCGCGACCGTCGGGTCCAGACGGGCGTACTCGCGCAACCAGAACTCGACGTGGGGCGGGCCGATAATGAGTAGCGGCTCGACGCTTCCTTCACGGTCGCTGCTGCTGTTATGAGCAGCCGAGCGGCAGCTCAGCATGCGGAGAATGCCGAGATGGTGGTCGGCGTGGTTGTGCGAGACCCAGATGCACTTGAGTCGATCGACGAGCTCCTGGAGGCGAGTCTGATCACCGCCGGCGTAGCGGTACAGCTGCCCCAGACTGCCTTCTCCACAGTCCAGCATCATCCCCACCCATTCATTCGTAGCGTCCGTGCTACTTGCAGTCGTGTCGACTTCGGACGATGAGCAAGGACGAGCGAGCTCCAAGTACATGCCGGTCACGTTGCGGTACTTGGACGGGATCGCACATCCAGTGCCAAGGAACGTGATGCGTCCTCGGATCCCGACATCTCTTGTCGCGTCGCCACTCTCGTGAATCAGCTGCTGGCTTCGCTCTGCCTCTGCCTGCAGCGCGCTGGTCGATGCAGCGATCTCATCGAAGTCCAAGCGATCCCAGCAACGCGTAGCGTCAAAGCCGCGTCGATTCAGCGGCGCCATCGTGTAACGCAGCATGCTTTCGCCCAGCACCAGCGTCTTCCCTTCGGATGTTGTCACTGCTGTTCTGTTGACCCCGTCAACGACCTCAAGACGTCGAAGCAGATGAAGCTTCGCCGCCTCTTCACCGTCACTCGTGGTCGCCGTTGGAAGGTCGCCATCACGACGCTCATACTCATCGTTGGACGGGAAGGCGTGAGGAAACAAGCAGTTCAGCTGCGCTTGGAGCTTGGCAGACGCGCGATAAACCGTCTTCCGCGGGCAGTGTGGGTGCCGAAGCGCCACGTGCTCGACATCGGGGCCGAAGCGAAGCATCCACGTCCTGTACGCCGGGTTGGCGAGCACCTGCTCGTCGCCCAAGTGGAAGAGCACCTGCAGCTGGACATCCGGGGCCGTCAATTGCTCGTCTTGACTGCTGGTGCTGCTCTTCCAGTGGTAGCGAGCGAATCCGTCGGAAGCAACGAGCTCGTCGATGTAGCTCGTCGACGGACACGCGACAATGGCGCACCCGGAAGGAGGGACAGCGGGCAGCACGCAGTCGCTGGAGCGCACCACCCTGCCGTCAGGCAGCGTCACGTCCTTCCCATGATGCAGTTGACCAAACAGCTTGCCCTTTGGCACGCCGAGCGCCACGGCGCGCTCGACGAGGAACTTGCCGCGCTGCTCGCGCGTCTCAACCACATAGCTTACGCAGTCGGTGACCGACTGTGGCGACGCGGACGAGTCTGTTGCGTCGACGGGGCTCGGGGGTGCCTCAGATGACGACGGAGCGCTGTTATCATCAGCGCTATGAGCACTAAGCTTCCGCTTGGAGCCCGAACGTGGCTTGGTGATAGGGATTGGGTAGATGACGATCTCAGCGTCAGTATGACACGGTGGCGCCGCACCCGCGGGCAGATCCACCGTCTCGAGCGCAAACTCCGGTCTGTTGGTGTCATGATGCAGCCCACAAGGTCATTGACAACAGCCAAGGGCGAGCAGTGAGAGGGAAGCCGCACAAGGTACCGGAAGAGGAAGTGGCGCGTGGCGCGGATGTAGTCGCGCGTGCCCTTGGGGCCGAACACGGTGATGCCCTTCTTGCCCGTGTCGGAGACCGTGAGGATCATGCCTGTCGCCAATCACGCAGGCGTTTAGCAGTCGAGCGCATCATCTCACGGACAAGCGAGCGCGTGCACACACCCGGCAGGCCGCCGACCGTCTGCGTGCGCAGCTCGGTGAGGAACACGTGGCGCAGCTTGCCGAGCCGAATGTGGTGCTCCATACACATGCGCTGCGTGCCGTCGCCCACGTTAAAGAGGAACCTGTCGGCGTCGTCAATGCAGAGCATCAGTCAGGCAAGTCATTGGCCGCAGCATGAGGAAGCGGGCAGCCGCACCGCTGGGTCTCCGTGGACAGCATGAGCGCGGGCGCCATCTCGACCGAGTCGACGCTCAGCACCTGCATCTGGACCACCATGGCGCTCCACCACTCGCTACAAGGCGCTCACAGGGCAGACGCAGAGGCTGGAGGCGTCCGCGGAGGCTGGAGAAGGCGTCCAAGTGCTTTGCCGAGCAACGGATTGAGCTCGTGGATCAACCCACGAGTCGAAAATTACTGCAACGGTCACAAGTACTTGTACGCACACGCCCCCGCCACTGAAACTCAAGATATCGAGGATCACAGTACGCTCCCGTGGCGCGAACGGCGTTCCCGCCATTTTTGAAGCTTCCAATGCCTCTCGACACCTTCGCGAACGCCTTCAACGTCACCTGCATGACGATGAGGATGGCTGGTGTCGTGAATGGGCCCATGTGTACTTGTACTGTTGTCCTTACTGTAAGCGGCCGCGGCATGCACGAGCCGCACGCACTAGAATACGTCTACTTCTACGTCTCATGTCTGCTTCACTGCTGGCTTGTCACTGTCAATGCGGACGCATTCGATATGTCAGCACGCCCGACGTGCGCGTGCAGAAGCCGCAGAGAGAGCCGCGCGCGCAACGCGTCGGCCTCGAGTTGCTGCATGCTGTGCAGGTCGAGAACCTGCGCGGTGAAGTCTGCGTGCAGCTGCTGGAGCCGCGCGGCGAGCTGCTTCTTCTGCCGGCGCTTGAGGTGTTTACGCCGCGCGTACTCGGCCGAGAGGCCCTTCTTCCAGTTGGCGCCGAGGCCCTTGGCGCCGCGCGAGAAGCTCAGCAGCGACGCGCGCGAGCACTCGAGCTGCTTGTACACGCGCGCCTTCTCCATCGAGAAGTTGGTGCGCAGCCGCGCGTTCTGCTGCGCGAACCGGATCAGCAGGGCTGCTTCCTCGTTGAAGGCAGTGTCATCGCTCTGGATGGAGTCTTCATGGTCGGCCAGACTTGTCGATGCGTCTGCGTATTGGTAGACGGACGCGGCCAGCAGCAGGCCACCGTCGCTGCGGAGCGGCACCGCTTCGAACACGAGCTCGCTCGCCTCCGCAGCCCCAAGAGCGGCATCCACGTCGTCGTCGTCACCCTCCATGTTTTCGTCGTCGTCGATCTTGTTGCTGGCACTCCCATCTTGCTTGCTCTGCATGAGCGTGTCATGATTGGCCTCGGGTGGGATCGCAGATGCCTTGGAGCTGATCTCGCTTGTGCGACTCGCCGCACGCTTCTTTGACGGCTTTGACTTCTTCTCAACCGCAGCAGCATCATCAGACTTGCTCTCCTTCGTTGACGAATCCTCCGTCGGCATCTCCACGTCCATATCGGTCGTGTTGAACAGCGTCTCGATCTTCAAACAGGCCTTGGTTCTCTTTTTGGCTTTGCCATGGCCAGATGCCTGGTCAGATGCATTCGCCGGTTCGTTCTCCTTGTTCGTGTTGTCCACGCCCTTAGGTCGAGCTGGGGGAGTCCACTCCAGCTCCTTCAGCAGCACTGCCTGTCGCTCTTTCAGCGAAAGCCCTGGCTTCTCCGGCGTGTTCGGGTTCGACGATGCAGACGACGGAGAGGAAATCGACACGACTGGGGAAGGTACACCTGCAGACGGCGTGATGCCACCAAACACAGCCTGCCCAGTCTTGCTGGTTGGCCGAGGAGTCGTCATCACGATGGCTGTGCTGTCGGTTTCCTGGTATTTCTTCGGGCTAGACACCGCCGGCTGTGCCTTGCTGGAGGCGTTGCTCTCGACATCCGGATGAACCTGCACGGAGGAGTTGGCGTTGTCGTTTGATTGCGCCTTGACCTTCTTCTCCCGCTTCGAAGTCGTCTTCTCGCTTTTAGAGCTCGTAACTGGTTCCGGCTTTGAAGGAGTTGCCTTTGGTGGTCGGGATGAAGACTTCGACATCGGGTTCTTCGCTTTCTTGGCGCTAACAGGGACCTTGGTCGCATCGTGGCGGCTCTTTCGTCGCTGCTTGGACACAGACTGATCATCCAAAGCATGTGCTTCGTTGTCCGAGTCCTCGCCGCTGCTGCTCCCGCTTGCAGACCCGTCATCGTCATCGCTCGAGGCACCTTGTCCGAGCTCTCGCATCACCTTGCGAAGTCCACTCTTGACCTGAGAGTACTCCTTCAGCTGGCGGCTGCGGTGCAGGAAGGCCCGCAGACTGCGAACGAGGAGCTGATCCTCGTTGGCAGCGACAATAAGCCACCGGTCGTCCTTCTTGCTGCTCGCGGGCAGCGGGAGCACAGCAATGAGACCGGTCTTGTTGACACGCGTCAGGTCCGAGAACTGCGCCTGGAAATCCAGCGACGGGTCCTGAAAGAACTGCTCATATCCTTCAATGTACTCGAGTGGCGCGGCAAGCCCCATGCCTTCCGCTTCCGGCTGGTGGATGAAGACGCTGCCATCGCTGCACATCCCCACCGTGAAAGGCGCCAGGTCACGCCCAGCCACTTGCGTCACCGTGCGCATATGACGCATCCCGTTCTCTTCCGCGGCGCCAGCTCCGCGACGGCGACTCCCACGCGGGTTGTATGCGCGCTGATACGCTGCAACACGCGTCTTGGACACTTCCTGCTGCGCACGCTGCTCCTTTGCGGAGAGGGGCAGGTCCAACTCCATGCGGCTCGCAGTGCGCAGGTCTACGACAGCAAGACTCTCGCCGCCGCCGAACGCGTGGTCGTCATACACGGCGACGGCGTCGGTCGTGTGCTTGACATCCGTGTGCGACTGCTTCTTGATCTTGAGCGAGTTCTCACCGTCGCGTTCCTCCTCGAGGTCCCACACGCGGATATTCTGGTGCTCCGACTTGGAGATGATGCGGTTCGGGATCGAACGGTGGAAGTTCAGGTACTCGAGCGAGATGCCGTTCGTCTGCTTGTCGAAAATGCACTCCCAACTCCACTCCATGCGTCCGTCTTCGGCTGACGGCTGCTGGTAGAAGCGCCAGAGATGCAGGTTCTTGATGCCGAGGCCACACAGCAGGTGGTACTCTGTCGAGTTGGTCTCGGGCCGGAAGACGCTCTTGACGGCGCCAAAGCCCTTGAGCTTGGCGTCCGAGTACGTGTGTGAGACCGCCTTGGCCGTCGGCATGCCAAACATATCGCCCTCTTCCCCTTCATCCATGCTGTCGTCGCTGTCGTGCGCCGCCTTCTTGGTCGTGGGGACCATCGACTCGTCTCCCTCATCGTCAGACGGGAACTTGATGCTGTCCACTTCGTACGCGCGGATCTCCATGGAGCCACGGTAGACACCAGCGAAGATGAACTTGCCGTCGTCGGGGATCGCCACGCGCAAGCGCAGCTGCGTGTACATGCCTCGCGCGGAGATGTGGTCCAGCAGCACGCCTCGTCGGAAGCGGAACGAGTCCTTGGACATGGGATACAGATACACGTTGCCGTTGTTGAACCCGGCAACGAGGAAGTTGCCCTTGGGGGACACGGCGATCGACGAGACGGTGGACGACACGGCGAACTGGTACTCCACGCCGACAGGAGGCGTCGCCGACAGCACCGACGTCGATGTGCTGGCGATGGACACGCCGGGCGACTGCGCCTCGCGCACGACACGGATGTTGCCGAAGGTCTTGGCGTCGAACGACACCTCGCATTCGTCGCTCGAGTACCCGTCGGCTTTCTCCTCTTCGTCATCCGAGGAGGAAGACGAAGAAGAGGACGAAGAGGTTGAAGAGGAAGAGGAAGAGGAGGATGCCGATCGAGATCGAGCGCGCGGTTCCTTCTGCACCGACGCCGTGTCGTCGCTGCTGCTCTTCTTGACGGGCGTCGGCGCGAACTCGAGCTTGCGCGTGGGAGTGGCGGCGTGTCTGCGTTCCTCAACGGTCTTGTGGCGCGGGCGGTCCTTCATGCCGTCGCTCTTCTTGCCGCTGGGCTTGGTCGGGAGCGAAGTCTCAGTGCTGGCGCTCGCGGTGTTCTTCTCGGGCTTGGAGACCGCCGACTCGAGCTTGAGCTTCTTGCCCGGCTTCGTCTTGAGCGGCGTGGCCACCGGCGCGCGCTCCAGCTTGCGCTTAAGGTGTTTGAGCTTGAGTCGGCGCTCCGGCTCGCCGCTGAGCGTGAGCTTGTTGCTTGGCGCCTTGCCGCTCGCGGCCGCCGGCGGCGGAGACAGGAACGAAGACGGCGGCGCCGACGACATTGCAGCGGCCGGGGAAGCGCAAGGCCTGGCTGTCTTGCGGTCGCTGGGAGCAGGCAGGGGAGCGGCGAGGAAACGTTGGCGGGATGGCTGAAGGAGGACGGCCAATGCTGGTGCTGGAACGAATGCGAATGGCAGTTTGAGTGTTTTCCCGCGCGCGCGCAATTTTTTGGCGGGGGCGGGAAAAGTCATTCTGTCGAGAGAGTGACTTTTCAGTAGTCACTCCCTCGAGTGAATGACGTGTGGATGACTTCCTGGTCGCCATTCTGGCGCGGCGGCGGACGTGCTGGCGGCGGCAGACGGCCATGACGACGTGGAGTGAGGCTGAGGCCGCGCGGTTCGTGCGCGTCGTGCTGGACGAGGCGCGGAAGCGCGCGGCGGGGGACCTGGGCTTCCGCAAGGCGGCGTGGGGGCGTATCATGGAGCGTGTGAACGCGGGCGGCCGGCCATTCACGCGCGCGCAGCTGCAGAGCAAGTGGCAGTCGCTCAAGCGCAAGCACGACGCGTTCGCGGCGCTGCGGGGCGACGCGCGCTTCGCCTGGTGCGCGCGCACGGGCAGGCCGACCGCGGCCGACCACGTGTGGGACGCGTACCTGAAGGGGCACCCGAGCGC
Organism: Phytopythium delawarense; assembly: GCA_023338175.1. Classification (NCBI taxonomy): domain Eukaryota; phylum Oomycota; class Peronosporomycetes; order Pythiales; family Pythiaceae; genus Phytopythium; species Phytopythium delawarense. The sequence goes on along the minus strand of JAADYF010000988.1, from coordinate 1,819 downwards.
CAGGGAGTTCCGCCACCGGCCGCTCGAGTTGTACGACGAGCTGCATGAGATCTTCACGGGTGTCGCCGCCCCCGGACACGCCGGCGGGTCGGTGGACGCGGCCGGCAAAGGTGACGGCGAGTCCGGCAGCAACGGAGTCGTCGACCAAGGCGTCGAGACGCAAGTGGACGCGCGGATGGAGCAGCAGCGCCTTCCTGCGGTTCAGAGAGCAGCGGTTGACCAGGTTGACCGGCGTCCCGGAGTTGACAGTAGCGGAGACGGCTCCCGTGCCAGCACCGACACCGCTCGTGGTGTCGACGCGACCATTGCTGGACTCGTGACCAGCATCGTCGGCATCCCCGAGGGCACCGACGCCGCAGTGGGCGGTCGAGCGCGAGGCAAGCGGGCGGCGCACGAGCTCGGCGAGCGGGTCGTCAGCGCGCTGGAACAGCTCGCCGAGGCGCAGAAGAAGCGCGCCAAGCAGTGTGAGGAGCAGCGCACGCCCGCGCAGCAGGCGATCGCCGACTTCCTGCAGCGCTTCGGCGCCGAGTACGAGCCCAGCGAGCGCGTGCGCTACGTCGTGTACTTGACCAGCCACCCGCGGCTGGCGGAAGCCTACAACGTCCTCGACGACAGCACCAGGCGGGCCTTCATTGCATCTCTTGAGCTCGACGGCTAGCGGCTCGCCTCCAACTATTTAGCGCTGCCTAAATACCATCGGGGCCACCTCAGCCGGCAATGCACGTAGTGTCGTCGTGCGTCTTTCATTCCCTTTGTTCGCCTTGGCGGGTCACATGAGCGGTATTTTTGGCCTGCTTGACGCCGCAGCCCCGCGAGTTGGCACCGAAGCCCCGCAAGGTGACGGCAGGCTGCAGGTCCAGGCCGTTCGATGCCTCCGTCGCCGTCACTCGCACCCAAGAATGCGAGGCTTGGGGTCAACAATGGCGGTGGACGACGACCACGAGGAGCAGGAGCGGCGGTGACGACTGCTGCGGCTGCTGCGACGCTGGCGGCGGTCGCGAGGAGGAAGTCCAAGCCGTCGACGCTGTGGCTCAAGCTCAACTTCACTGTCAAGGCGGCGCGGCTGCAGTCGCTCAAGAAGCAAAAGTACCAGCACCTGCAAGAGGAGGCGCTGCTGAGAGCGCGAGGCCTGCTCGACAACTGGGAGGACGGCCCCGTGCTGCTGACGGAGGACTTGTATCGACGCGCCGCCGGCGAGCGAGACGCGCAGGAGCTGATGAACTACACGCCCGAGGCGCTGGCGTTGCGCTTCGGTCTGCGCAACAACCCCGACGTGCTGGAAGCTGTCCGTGCGCTGTGGCGGGTCGAGATGCCGCGCGACGCGCTCGGATGCATCGACCAGCGAGCGTACTCGGCCTTGTTCCGACGCATCGGCGTGTGCCTCGAGTCGGAAAGCAGCAGCAGCTCGGCCAAGCATCCGAAGCAGGGACGGAGACTGGAGAAGACGATCCAGCAAGACTGGGAGCGCGACTCGCGTGGAGAATCCGTCATGAGCTTCGCAAACTTCTTTGACGCCGTGTTCGAGCTCGCCGACCTCTGGTGCGACACGATCGAGGCCGACGAGTACGTCGACTTCCTCGAAAGGCTGCTGGACTGCGTGAGTACCAAGCGCAAGAAGGGCAAGTCGCGCATGATGCGGCCAATGAAGCAGGTCAGAGGCATGGACGATGAATCGTCCGGGTCGGAATCCGAGTCGTCGAAGGAGGGTGAAGACGAGGAAGAAGAGGAGGAAGAGGAAGAGGAGGAGGAAGGAATAGAGGACGAGGTGGTGGCAGGCGCGCACGTGGAAGAGCAGAAGCCGGCGCCGAAGAACGCGCCG
>JAADYF010000987.1:0-10985 GCA_023338175.1 Phytopythium delawarense | reverse complement strand
AGTCCGCTCACTGGCAACTTGGGACTGATGTGGACAATGTGGTGGTGTTGGAGAGTGCGAGCATCGATGATCAAGACGTTGCGAAGGTGGTGGTTCCTGGCTACGGTTTGTGTGAAGTTGTTCGCGACCAACTGCTCGCGACCGAGGACTCCAGCAATTCCGATGAATCTGCCCAGGGTGTTCGCAGCCTTGATCTTAACTTCGAGGACCAGGCTGACTCCATGGACGGACTCGAACGCTTGCTGCAAGTCATCGGGTCATCCCTCACGTACCTCAGCTTGGCGCACTACCCTGAGACGACCGACGTAATTCGTTTGTGTCCGAACTTGGAGACGCTGAGCATCGATATGCCTGTCGACGCGGAGGTGTTTCTTCGCGCGTACCAGGACAGTACTCCGCGACTCAAGGAGCTTCGCTGTGGCTTCGACGACTTCTTCCTGGTCGTTGACGAGTTGGCGAACAACGAGTCCACGCTGGCACGGACACTCAAGCGCATGTCGTGTTGGCTTATCAGCACCTATGTCTCGGAGAGCGACTTGGAGTCGATTGCTGAGATGTTGAGCGTCAACCGCACACTCGAGTACTTTCAGCTCGAGTTGCCAAGGGGGTGCAGCAACCCACACGTGGAAGCCATCAAGCTCTTCCACAATCAAGCTCTTCAAGGGACTCATGTACCGCTGTCGTTGGGGTGTCGCTTGGCGTTCCTCAGTGTCTTCACAACAAACCGGGAGGACGAGCAGGCGCTGAAACGATCCAAGCCGTTGCCGACGAGATCGGCTCTGACATCGTTCCCGATGGATCGCAGTGTGCTGTCGATCATCTTTGAGTTCGCTGCAGAGAACGTCCGCCGCCAGATTTTCATCAGTGCCAGTGATTTGCTGTAACGAGGTGAGCGAGCACAGCATTGGCCTCTGTGACTTTGGTCCACCACGAGCTGAGGACTTCGCACACCAAACATCGGTTCATTTGCTTCCCCAATGGTTGTCGCAGCGTCTTGCTGTTCATCGAGTTCCTTGGCTTGCATTGCGTTCGCTGAGTATGGCTTTAACCGCCAGCTCCTTGAGTCTCAGGATCTTGACCACAACAAGCAGTCGATTGTTCACGAGTCAGGAAGCGTCTTTCCCAAGCATAACACTGTCGGACGCGTCCAGGCATATAATGTGAACGTCCCCATTGCACGCTCAACCCGTTGATAACTTTGGTTGCAGCAATGATGAGTGCGAGTTGCTCACCACAGCGCGCTCGTTCAAAAGCGTAGCAGAAGCTCAGCGACCAGCTCGTGGACACCATCATGTCCTGCCACAACCAAATGATGCCGGCGCCGAGAGAGTCGCTATCGCAAGCATGTCTACCAGCATTCCTCAGACTCCTGAAACGGAGATATTCCCGATGGGATAACAACGTGCCACGGAGCGAACCTCGAGTTCTCCGCGGACAATGTCCGACGCGATGTCTGCGTTGATTGAATAGCGATGGCAACTACTATGGGGCAGTCGCTAAGCTCCCCTGATCAGCTTACCAAATGCATTGAGAGTATGATGCGGACATGGTGTCGAAGGACCATGCCCCTAGCAAGTTCTTTCGTCGTTCAGAGAGAATCCGAGAAGCCCTCTGCGTACCAGAGGCGTCAATCTCGTTCTCCGCGCCTTCTTGCTTCATGGGAGATCGCAGCCAACACTGAAGCCCAAGCGCCTCGATAGGCGATAGGCTGATAGCGGATGCCAGAGCAGCAAGGACGGCTTGCGTGCTAGTATTGCGTGTCTCAACTCAGACCGACACGCCCCCACCACGAGCCATGCGAGAGTACGCACCACCACATCACTTCATCTCTCATGCGCCAAGCGCCAACACGCGCGCCGGGCACGTGCATCGCCCGGATGCGCCGCTGGCACCCACCGGACTCCATCCACGTCCAGCAATGCGAAGGCCCGCATTGATATTCCAGTGACGATCGGCCATTGCTGCCCCGAGTGATTCGAGTTCAGCATCGCCGCGAGCGCCGGCTCGGCCGCATCTCGTCCATTCAGATCGCACCGGACGGCACCGCGCGTCTTGTCCTGCGACGCGTCCGGCCAGATTCGAGCAGGCCCAGCCAGATTCGAGCCCATCTCGGCGCGTCACTTGTGACCAGAATTGTATGGTGAGTTGGCTGGTCCGGACGGATCGAATCTTGGGCGAGTTGCCGACCGATTAATCTCCCATGTGCGAATCTTCAACTCGGTTCTTTTGTGATTAAAGCCAGAGATTAGTGCGCAAGTGAGCTCTTGTTTGCCGCTCCACCGTGGCACTCAATGCAAGGATACAGCGGGCAAGTGGTGGCGCTGTGGATTGTTTGCCTTGCGCATGTAGTTCATCCATCCTTCGTGGTCGACAACACAGCGGTCTGATTCGATGCTGCGGTGCTGCCGATCCGAGTGCACGCCCCTTCCATCCCGAAGCCGCTTGTGGACGGCAAAGCAACAGTCGAGCATGGAATTGCCCGCATGGCTCGTGCTCGCCGTCGGCATGCGAGGACGGACAGCCGGATGAAGCAGCGTGGCGGTAACCATGTGACACCCAATGCAGCCATTCGATGCGCGCTCCAGCCAGGACGGTTCACGCCGGGAGAAAATCCAGCGCCATCGCGATGGGCAATCGGGCGGCGACGACAGTCGGCAAGCTTTGCATGTGGTTGTAGGTTCAGGGTGTGTATGAAACCACCCTCGCCGAGGCTCTCGGTGCCAAAGCGGAGCGGATCAAGCGGGATCGCCCTCTGGCCCTCCACGTTCCGATTCGCCGCGGCTTTGCGTGATGGTTTCGCGCCGCCTGGAGCGAGCGAAGACTCAACTGATCGAGGGAGATTCGTCCACTCAACAGCGATGGAATCTTCATTCCGTGCTGTTCAGAACCCGGGCGTTAGATCCCCAGCATCGACCAATGCTGATCCTGCACGTTCGTGCAAAGCTCTCTCCGTTCATCGCTGGGAAACCGATGCAGGTCGGCTGCCTGGTGTACAAAGAGCGCAGTTTATCGACCAACGTCGTGAAAGGAGAAGCTGCACAGGTGAATGTACGGCTGCCATTGACAGGAACATCAAGTCGAATGGCTTGTCATGTCGACCACGACCAAGTCGGACGCCGGAGATCGAGGCTCGCCAAAAATCGACTAAGCCGCCACGTCTCTGTCCTCCGCACCTGGCCGTTTTTTGTGTGAACCACATGGGGGATGAACCGTCTGCCTTGTCACCTCTGAAACTCGCGATATGATTGGCGAAAAAGAGGGATAAGTCGCCACATTGGAATCTCCTGGTCGATTCCCCTATCCCGCGTCCGAGTTGTCGAGTTGCCTGCCCGCAAACCTGCACGACACGATACTGGAGGCGGGAGACAAAAAATCCACTCGTTATCCACTATGTGCGGCCCGTTCTCTTTCATTTCATAACACGATACCCTGCGAGACTTTGTTCAATATTCAACGACTAACAAGCGTACCTACGGTGCCGGCTCTCTCGGTCCGAGGCGCTGGTTTGACTTGCATAAAGTATACTCCGACCTCGGATCTTCTGACGCGCTGGCATCCTCGGCCCTTGTCCAAGTGCTTAGCAAGCCTTTGGCGCAAAGCGCGTGCAGCTGCGGTTCAGTGCGCACTCCCACCCGATACTCAACTCGAGTCATTTTAAAAATCGTACTTATGCGGAGGGATCCCCCTTCACCCACGCGTGTCGTCCGGTTAGTCGATTTCTCCGTCCTCACTTGGCAACTTTCCTCCCGGCCGGCGCTCCGACCCATCGACACCTCGGAGCACCTGAAGCATCCAAAGCACCTGAAGCACCAGCAGCAGCAGCACCACCGCAACCACCGCAGCGCTTCCGTTGTACTGTACCGGTTCAGGAGGAGGCGATGACGGCGTTCAAGCTAGTCACGGGCGACCTCGTGCGACTGATAGAGACGCCGCACGAGAAGGTCGTGGAGCAGCTCGAGGCGCTCGGCGGGCTGGACGGCGTGGCCGCGGCGCTCAACGTGAACCTGCGGCAAGGGCTGGACGACAATGACAAGGCGGCGCTGGCGGAGCGCGAGGCCTTCTTCGGCAAGAACTACATCCCGCCGCCCAAGAGCAAGAGCTTCCTGGAGCTCATGTGGGACGCGTTCCAGGACATCACGATGATCATCCTGACCATCTCGGGCGTCTTCTCCATCATCCTGTCGGTGACCGTGGGCGACCACCCGGAGACGGGCTGGGTCGAGGGCGCCTGCATCCTGCTCGCCGTCTTCATCGTGACGATCGTGACGGCCACGAACGACTACCAGAAGGAGCAGCAGTTCCGCACGCTCAACGCCGTCAAGGAAGACGAGAAGATCAAGGTCATCCGCAACGGCGTGCCCGCCGAGGTCAGCAAGTGGAACCTGCTCGTGGGCGACATTGTGCGCGTGGACCTGGGCGACATTATCCCGGCCGACGGCATCGTCTTCGACGAGAAGGACCTTAAGATGGACGAGAGCGCCATGACGGGCGAGTCGGACCTGCTGGCCAAGAACCGCGAGAATCCGTTTCTGCTCTCGGGCACCAAGGTCATGGAGGGTATCGCGCGTATGCTCGTCGTCTGCGTCGGCGAGAACTCGCAGGCAGGGATCATCAAGAGCCTGATCAACGGCAAGAAGGCGACGCCGACCCCGGAGGCCAAGGCCACCTCCAACACGGCCAAGACGGGCGAGGAGGACGCGTACATTGAGATCGAGACGCCCAAGGAGGCCGTGCCGGTCGCGGGCGACGCCGAGCAGGAGTACGACGACGACGAGGCGCAGTCGCCGCTCGAGGGCAAGCTGTACAACCTGACGATCCTGATCGGCAAGCTCGGCACGCTCGTCGCGGTGCTGGTGTTCGTCATCATGTCGATCCGCTTCTCGGTCGACACGTTCGTGAACGACGACAAGGAGTGGCGCAGCAAGTACATCAGCGACTACCTGAACTTCTTCATCGTGGCCATCACGGTGCTCGTCGTCGCCATCCCCGAGGGCCTCCCGCTGGCGGTCACCATCGCGCTCGCCTACTCGGTCAAGAAGATGCTGGCGGACAACAACCTGGTGCGCCACCTCGACGCCTGCGAGACCATGGGCAGCGCCACGACCATCTGTTCGGACAAGACGGGCACGCTCACGACCAACCGAATGACCGTCATGCAGCTGTGGATCGGCGACGTTGAGTTCTCGTCGGCGACAGAGGCCATTGGCGCGCTCTCGGCCGCGACCAAGGAGGCGTTCTGCAACGGCATTGGCGTCAACTCGACGGCTGAGATCCTGCCGCCCAAGGTTGAGAACGGCCTTCCTGAGCACACTGGCAACAAGACGGAGTGCGCGCTGCTGCAGTTCATCCGCGACGGCGGCGTCGAGTACCCTGCGATCCGGGAGGAGAACGAGATTGTGCACATGCTGACGTTCAGCAGCGCCAAGAAGCGAATGTCTGTGGTGGTGCGTCGCGGCGACGGCTGCCGCATCTACACCAAGGGCGCGACGGAGATCGTGCTGGGGTTGTGCAGGAATGTGCAGCACGTCGACGGCTCGCTCACGGACCTGACCGAGGCCCGCAAGAAGCAGATCGGCAACGATGTGATTGAGAAGTACGCGTCGGTGGGCTACCGCACGCTGTGCATGTCGTACCGCGACGTGGACGTGTCGGTGGAGGAGATCTGCAAGTGGTCGGACGAAGACATTGAGAAGGACCTGACGTGCGTCGCCATCGTCGGCATTGAGGACCCCGTGCGGCCGGAGGTGCCGGACGCCATCAAGCTGTGCAACCGCGCGGGCATCACTGTCCGCATGGTCACTGGCGACAACATCACGACTGCGCGGTCGATCGCCGGCAAGTGCGGCATCATCTCGCCCAACGACGGCTCGCTTGTGATGGAGGGTCTGGAGTTCCGCACGCGCGTGCTGGACGCGCAGGGCAACATCATCCAGTCGGAATTCGACAAGATCTGGCCCATGCTCCGCGTGCTCGCGCGGTCGTCGCCCAAGGACAAGTACACGCTGGTGACGGGTCTGATGCAGACGAACCTGGTGCCGCATGGCCCGCAGGTGGTGGCGGTGACGGGCGACGGCACGAACGACGCGCCGGCGCTCAAGAAGGCGAACGTGGGCTTCGCGATGGGCATCAGCGGCACGGCCGTGGCCAAGGACGCGTCGGACATCATCCTCATGGACGACAACTTCAACTCGATCGTGAACGCGCTCAAGTGGGGCCGCAACGTGTACGACTCGATCTCCAAGTTCCTGCAGTTCCAGCTGACGGTCAACGTGGTGGCCATCACGCTGGCGTTCCTGGGCGCCGTCATCCTGGAGCAGTCGCCGCTGTCGGCCGTGCAGATGCTGTGGGTGAACCTCATCATGGACTCGTTCGCGTCGCTGGCGCTGGCGACGGAGGAGCCGACGCCGCAGCTGCTGGAGCGCAAGCCGTACCCGAAGACGCAGCCTCTGCTGTCCAAGAAGATGACCAAGCACATCCTTGGCCAGTCGGCGTTCCAGCTCGTGCTGCTGCTGGCGATCGTCTTCTCGGGCGAGAAGTGGTTCGGCATCAAGTCGGGCCGCCTGACAGACCTGTCGGAGGACGAGGAGGACGACCCGACGCAGCACATGACGATCGTGTTCAACACGTTCGTGTGGTGCCAGCTCTTCAACGAGCTGAACGCGCGCAAGATCCACGACGAGATCAACATCTTCACGGGCATCACCAAGAACCGCGTCTTCCTGTACGTGTGCATCATCCAGGTGGTGCTGCAGGTGGTCATCGTGCAGTGGACGGGCTCGTGGTTCAAGTGCGAGCCGCTGACGGTCGGCCAGTGGTTCGCCTGCATCGGCATGGGCTTCATCTCGCTACCGCTCGGGCTGCTGCTGCGGTCCATCTCGGTCAAGAACGCGCCCAACTGGATGGCCATCTGCCGCGAGGTCGACACGGAGGAGGTGCGCAGCGTGCGCTCGGCGCGCGGACAGGAGCTCTGGATCCGCGGCTTCGCCCGCCTGCGCGCACAGATCCGCGTCATCAAGGCCTTCCAGAAGGGTCTGCAGGCCAAGACGCTCATCAAGAACTAGGGCCCGACAGTAGCTGCAGCTCATAGTGCTCGACCGCCAATTTATCACCTTGATTTACATCCAACACCTTGCCTTTGCGTCTGCTTGACGGCGTCCTGGTGGTCGGCAGCGATTGCTCCCGGCCGCCGATTGCGCCTCCGCCTCCCCGTGCCGCTCGAGGAGCCGCCGGCGACCAAAGACGCGGCGCCGCGCGTGTTTCTCGCTGGCTAGTGAGCAATCCGCGGCGGCAGGCCTGCTCCGCATCCACCGCATCCAAACTCACGCCTTGGTATGTGCCCCGCCATGCTGCGCGCCACCACCCGCCGTCCACGCGGCTCCTCCGCCTCGAATACCTCCAGTCCGGCTGCTCGCTCCTTCCCCCGCGCTCCGGCCGCCCCCACGGCCCGCTTCGAGCCGACACAGCGACCGTTCGAGCGCAGGAAACGTTGCTGTCCATGTCTGCACCCTGCATTTTACACGGCGCGTAACCGCAAGTCGGCGCCAGAGACGCGCGCCGCGATCTTGCGCCGGCGCGTTCGTGTCTTTGCCACGCACGCGGTTTACACCGGTTACGTTGCATGCGTACCCCCTCCACGTCAACGCAATGCGCGTGGCTCTACCATCGTTCCTCCCCATGGAATCCTCACCATGTCGGAGCCCAAAGGCTGCCGCTCACTATATAACCGACTCCCCCCGTCCCGCAGCAGCTTCAAGGCGGGGCCAAGATCTCCCTCCCGACTCGGGCGACTGATGACTTTCCTTTCCGCCTCGCCGGCCGCACCCCGCCGCCGAACCCGCCCCGCGCCTCGCGCCGCCGCCCGCCGCCGCTCGTGGCTCTCGCTCGCGGTCCCCGTGGTGCTGAGCCTCAGCCTCGCCTCGTACCTGTTCCTCTTCCGCCTGCCGCCCAGCGACGAGCAAGCGCCTGCGCGCCACAGCCAGACAACGACAACGTTCGCCATGGCCAAGCGCGTCGACCTGACCGTCATCGGCGGCGGCCTCGCCGGGCTGTCGGCCTGCATCGAGGCGGCGACGCTGGACCCGTCGTTGCGCGTGCTGCTGGTGGAGAAGGAGCCCAAGATCGGCGGCAACTCGGCCAAGGCGTCCTCGGGCATCAACGCGGCCGTGTCGCGCGCCGACGAGCCCGTGTTCGAGCAGGACACGCTCAAGTCGGGCGGCGGGCTCTCGAACGAGGTGCTCGTGGACTACTTCGTCAAGCAGTCACCCAGCGGCATCTCGTTCCTCGAGGGCCTCGGCGCCGACTTGTCGGTGCTGGCGCAGCTCGGCGGACACTCGGCCAAGCGCACGCACCGCAACAAGGTCGGCCCGAACGTCGGCTTCCACCTCATCAGCACGCTGCAGAAGGCGGTGGACAAGATGCCCAACATTGAGGTGCGCACGGCCACGCTGGCCGACAAGTTCCTGCTCAGCGACGACGGCGCCACCATCCGCGGGCTCGAGCTCAAGCCGACCGACGGCGAGAGCCTCACGGTCGAGTCGCCCGCCGTCATCCTCGCCACGGGTGGCTTCTCGGCCAGCAAGGAGATGCTGCAGCGGTTCGCGCCAGGCCTCGACAAGTTCCCCACGACCAACGGCGCCTGGGCACTGGGCGAGGGCATCTTGCTGGCCGAGGCCGTCGGCGCTGGGCTCACGCACATGGACAAGGTGCAGCTGCACCCAACGGGCTTCATCAACCCGAAGGACCGCGAGGCCGGCCACCGGTTCCTGGCGCCCGAGGCCATCCGCGGCTCGGGCGCCGTGCTGCTCAACCACCAGGGCAAGCGCTTCGTGAACGAGCTCACGACGCGCGACAAGGCGTCGCAGGCCATCCTCGCGCAGCCCGGGCAGACGGCCTACATGTTCCTCTTCGAGGAGGGCTCCAAGGCCATGGCCTCGTCGCTCGGCTTCTACAAGCACATCGGCATCGTGCGCGCCGTCAACTCGGTCAAGGAGGCGGCCGAGGCGTACGCGCTGGACCCGGCGACGGTGCTCGGCGAGCTGAACGCGTACGCGTCGGCCGCCTCTGGCGCGACCAAGGACCCGTTCGGCAAGGAGGTGTTCCCGTTCCCTCTCGCTCCCATCGCGAGCGTCGACGCGCCTGCGGAGATCCACGTTATGGAGATCGCTCCCACGCTCCACTACTGCATGGGTGCGTACTGCCGAGGCACGAACGGCCTGGCATCGATCACTAACCTCTCTCTTGTGTGTGTTCCCAGGCGGCGTGACGATCGACAAGGACACGCGCGTGCTGCGCAGCGACGGCCAGCCCATCGGCGGCCTGTACGCGGCCGGCGAGGTCTCTGGCGGGCTGCACGGCGCCAACCGCCTGGGCGGCAACTCGCTGGCCGAGTGCGTCGTCTTCGGCCGCACGGCGGCCCAGCGCGCCGTCGACCAGCTGCGCCGCGCCGCCATGTGAATCGCCCGCGGTCGTGAGCCCCGAGGCAGCAGCTTGTAGTGTGTGAATGTGCCATGAGAGAGAAGAGATGCCGAGCAACAACTAAACAGAGAACGACTTGCATTGTAGTTGATCAAGCGCGCAAGCTCACGCCGACGACGGCTCCATCGCGCGCTTGGCGTGGCAGCAGGTCGAGGAGGAGGCCGCCGCCGCAGTCGACCGGAGCGAGGGCTCGCGGGCGCCGCGCCACTCTGCGTTCTCCTTCCAGACGCGCTCGTCGCCCTCGTACTGCTCGCTCTTCCAGATGGGCACGCTGGCCTTGAGCGCGTCGATGGCGAACGCGCAGGCCTCGATGGCGTCCCGCCGGTGCGGAGAACTCACGGCCACCACGACGCTCGCCTCCTTGACAGGCACGACGCCCAGCCGGTGCACCAGCGCCAGGCGCACGACGCCCGGCCACTGCCGGCGCGTCTGCGCGCAGATCTTGCGCAGCTCGGACGCCGCCATGGGCTCGTAGCCCTCGTACTCGAGCCGCAGCACGCGCTTGCCCTGGAAGTGGTCGCGCGTCGTGCCCACGAAGCTCGAGATGGCGCCCGCGCTCGCGTGCGCCACGGCGTCCACGACGCGCTGCACGTCCAGCGGCGCCTGCGTCACCTCCACCACGTCCACTAGCGCCTGCGCCGCGGTCTCCGCGCCGCTCAGCGTCGTCGCCAGCACCGTCGCCATCTCCTCCACACCTGGCCGATCGTCGCGTTCCGCCCTCATGTTCAGCCCCCGCGTTTTCGCATTCACCTGACAGCCCCCAAACAGCATTTTCACGGTATTTTCAAAACGGCATTACGTGATATGACTGGATAAAATGAATTCTTCTATTTCAAGCATGTTATGAGCTATAACTGGCTGAAATGCGACCTATTACAGCCAATAGAGTGCGTTCCCGGGTTATCGAGCGCCTGGAAGCGCAAGTCGAAGGCAACATGGTCGAGGAGACGGCGATGCCGCCTCTGGCTGCGGCGGAGGCCACGCCCGTGGAGGACGCGCCCGTGTGGCTGTACCTGGACGCGGCCACGCAGCAGCAGAAGGGCCCTCTGCACGCGTCGGTGGTCAAGCGGCTGCTGCGCAAGGGCCTCCTGCAGCCGACGCAGGCGGTTTGGGCCGCGCACCTGCCGGCGTGGGCGACCGCCGCTTCGGTCGAGCCCTTCCGCGGCTTCTGGGGCGTCTGGGCCGCGCTCTGGTACTACCTGCCGGATGCAGGCGCCGAGCAGCGGGGGCCCGTGAGCACGCAACAGCTCGTGGGCCTGTTCGCGGACGGAGAAGTCGACGGGTTGACGATGGTCTGGCGCCAGGAGATGGCCGAGTGGCAGCCCATCGCCGAGGTGCAGGCGCTCAAGGAGTTCCTGCAGGAGGCGAGTAGCGAGATGGACCGCGAGGCGCAGCTCGCCGACGCGGTGCAGGCCGTGGCGGCGGCCGACCAGGTCTTCAAGGAGGCGTGCGTGGCTGGAACGAGCCAAGCAGCAGGTGTTGGTTGGATACACTCGGGCTCACGTGTCGGT
>JAADYF010000986.1:0-10992 GCA_023338175.1 Phytopythium delawarense | reverse complement strand
CTTGATGGTCGGTCAGTCAGCAAGATCGTAATAAAATGCGCACCGCCGCAAAACTTCCTTTCGAATTGTTGACTCGTCTTGGATTCCCGATCCAGTGCAGACCAGCCAGTCCTCCGCAGTTCGAAACTTCTGCTCTATGTTGATGATCTTCTATCGCACATCAGCCGGCTTGCGGTTGGTGATGCCGACGTCAATGAGGTGACTAACAGTTTGACCACAGAGAGTTTCTTTGGTCACCCCACTGTGACGATCACCACCCCTCCAACAGTTGTAGTTGCCCTCGGTCGTAAGCCAGTCCAGCAACATTTGGAGCGATGACTGGCCTCCGTTGACACAGTCATCAGACCAGAAGACCTTCTTCTTCGTCAGTGCTGGCATGGAAGATGCCATGGTGCGGCTGTGGTGCTTGTTGGGATCTGGGCGATGGTGAAATGAGCGATGAAAGCAAAAACAGACGGCCAAGCTCCACAGTCACACAGGATTGTCGTTTCTATTTTTGTCTTTTGAAGCCAAACACACCCATCGTCTTCTTCGCAGTTCGAACGATAGTGAGAAATGTCGTTGGGGGTGCTGGAGCCCTTTGTGACCGAACAACATTCGGGCAACACTCACTTGGAGGGTCGTGGGTCATTGGTTTTTTCCCGGTGATGCGACATTCAAGCAACCTCGGTACGTTTCGTCAACGTGAGGATCCAACACTGGCCAACTCGATCCTTGGCGGCCCAGCGCGCAAGTCGGAGCGCGGGGCGTCCTGCGTCCGGCGGGACGTCCGCACATGGTTGAGCGGCACGGCGGCCCCCAGTAGCGCAGCCACCGGCCGGTAGAAGTGCACCCGTCCGAGCATTTCCGTGGCGCGCGGTCTAATGGTGGTGTGTGATGAGCAGGTCGAGGGCCCGCGTCGCAGTGCGTCCGGAGTCCGGCGTCCGGCGTGCGGCGTGCGGCGTCCGCGCATGGTTGGGCGGCACGGTGGCCACCAGTAGCGCAGCCAGCGGCCGGTAAGTGAGCATCCGGCCGAACTCTTCCATGGTGCGCGCGGACTAATGGCTATGTGTGATGACCAATGCGCACTGCGCGGGCCGAGGGCTCGCGCTGTGCGTGGTGACAGGCAAGAATGACTGCTAGCGACGTACTACGTGCTGCCGTAGCGGACGCCAGCAGCCATAGCGTGTGCGCGAGCGGTAGGTCGCAGTAGCAGTACCGCATGCGTGGCTGTGCGAGGCCTTGACCGACGTGTGCAGCGAGAAGGCGGCGCAAAGCACGACACGACGGACGTAGCGCTGCCGATCGGCGATACGAGCGTCGTCATGGCCAGCTGCTGTGCGTATGAGCTCGCGACAGGCACAACAGAGCACAAGGTGGGGTGGGGTCGCGGTTGAGAGGCAACCAACGCTGCATGCGGTGTGCATCAGGTATGTAGATGCGCTCATTTTCACGGCATGGTACAACGACTTACAATGTGTTCTATTGTTATAGCAAAGGGAGACTATGCATCTGGACTCTCTGTATCGGCGACAACTTCCATCGACGAGTCGGCCACGTTGGCGGTCACTGGCAGGTGGAAACCCGCCTACGTGTCGTCACTGAGATGGTGGAGTCGCTCTTCTTCTTGGAGTGCGTGTTCGGGCGGTTTCGACCATGCAGCAAGCTTCGCGGTAAATGGCTTTAATGCAATCAATCCGTTCCGGGTCGTCACTCGCGAAACCAGCAAGTACGTTTGCTGTGGCTTGTTGACCACTGAGTGGTTGGACTTCCAGTCCATGACAACCATTGACTCTAGTGTTTCGTCTTGTACCTTGTAGACCGTCGAGCCGACCGCGCAGACAAACGGAAATTGCTGCGGTCGAACCGTTATGGAGCGAGGCTGGCCATTTGGTGCTGGAGCAAGCTTGATAGTCGTCTTGGAGTACGCCTCTGTCGCGAAAATGACGCGAAACAATTCCGGGTCAACGCCTGGCTGGATCGCTGTGGCCTGCGGCCTTGGGACTCGGATCACCGCGTAGTCAGGTGAGTGGCTAGGCAATTGCACGATCGTAGCCGTCGCGCCGTCGCGAACATGGCGGAACTGAGTACCGGCGGGGAAATGCACATACTCCAACTTTCCTAGCGTTCCATTTGCGATACCTTTTGTCGTCGCCACGTTCTGGGTGACTTGGATTGGCATACCGTCAAACAGATCGAGGTAAGGAGCTAGTCGGCCGAAGCGGTTGTCTGGCAAGCTCAGCACATGTCGAATGTTGCTCTGAATTAGTCCGTTGAGTGCTCCTTTAAAGTTGGCCACAACGCGAACGGGATACACATTGCTGGGCAGCATCGACGCGGTTTCCGTGATAAAAGAGTTATTGATTGCCAAGCGTGACGCATTTTCGGGCGTGTCGAATACTGCAGAGGGGCCGAGCTCGTTTTGAAGCGACTGCGTGTCATCGCCCTCGCTCTGGATGACGCGACCATTGATCATTTCGACGAACTCAGGGGCCCATTGTCCCAGGCGAGCGTTCTGGCAACCAACTCCCCAATCTGGGTCATTGCGAAAGCGCACGGACTCATCTAGGATCACAACGGTTCTTATCTTTCTCCACAGCTCGAAGCCTTCCAGGTCGGCTGTGCTCGGCTTTGCTTTATCGACAGGGCTCACGTAAATTGGATCCGATTTTACCGGCGACATTTGAAGAAAATCACCAACCAGGACGACGTAAACACCGCCGAACGGAACGTTTTCGATCTGCATGTATCGGCGCAGTAGCTTGTCGAGCTTCAGCCACTCGGCTTTGCTCATCATGGACACCTCATCAATTACAAGGAGATCTATCGGTGCGAACTTTTTTTCCTTGATGGCGTGCTCCAATCGTACCATGAAACTCGCAAGGGTGCGACTACCAATGAGCGTGGCAGCTTTCCCAGTCAACGCTGCTTTCATAATCGAGTTGCTGCTGTGCCAGCTGGAGCAGAACGCATCGACAGCGTCGATGACGCGACTCTTTCCAGTTCCACCGGGGCCGCCGAGGAACATGAGTAATTGGTCATCGCGAATATGGGTTTCATATTCGCTGCTGCGATATCCACCTGAGCCGTAAAGACTGCCGAGCTGCTAGCGTAGGAAACGATGAAGCAGAGCTGTTGCGATCAGGTAAAAGGCTACATGTTGTCGTCGATTGAGCGTGAAAGCTTTTGAAACTTGAGCAATAGTTGAGTATGGACCAAGTGGATGACGATCAGTCTGCTGGCTCGGCGGCGACCAAGCGCTGTTCGCTTCTAGCGCGCTCTGAAGGAGCTCAATAACTACTGCCGGTCGTTGATCGGCAAACCGTTCACTCGGTCGGATCTCTGCTTCGTCAGTAGCGGAATTCTTCACCCACTGCTGCAGCTCTTCTAACGGAATGCCCAATGCGCGTTCATGATTCCCCAGATCAATGGCCGTGTGCACCGTACTTTCAGCTGTCGGGGCCAGCAGTTCTTGATACATGGCACTGGTTAGCATTGAGCCAGGGCAATTTGTCGGGAAGATTGGCAGACTTGGCCCATCTGCAGACAAGCTGTTATCGTCATCAAATACATGGATGAAGTCGTCGGTTCTACCGGCTGGAGTCATGCTGTCACCTGAAAAGTTGTCAATCGCTGCGTCGACGTCATTGCGGGTTCCGATGAGCTTGTTACTATCAGCTTCAGGGTCTACCAGCTCGTCATTATCGGATGGATCATCCTCCTTAGCCTGTATTATTGCAAGATAGTAGTCGTCCATGTTCGCCATTATTTCGCGAACGAATGTCGTCCGCGTGGATTCCCACTGGAAGTATGCTTGAATCCATGCGTCCTCGCTTGTCGAGTCTTCGACGAGGTCCTGGACATTGCGAAATGGCTTGAACAGTACCAAAGCGCACTGGCTGCGCTTGGCGACGAGATCGCGAGGTGTTTCAGAATCCAAGTACGGGATGCGCACACCAGTGATGACAGGGATCACTTCGGTTTGATGATGGGCAACACAGTGAGTGCTCTGGAGCGGATGACCAGGCAAAAACGATTCGGACGTCGTCGTCGACTGGGTTTTCTTGCGACGAAAGCACATCATGGTGAATTCGTAAAGACACATGCGGTCTAGCACCAATGGCCGAAACAAATAGTCGTCGAGGGATGATGCTGCACGGAACGTAACGTTGGAATCGCCTTCACGGAGCTCGACGAGAATACATGAGTGCGTGTCGCCCTCAACCAACTCGCGCAAAACGTCTTTGAGTGGGAGTGATGTACATGAGGCACTCATGAACGCGCAAGACCCGCGGAGCAGATAGAGCGCTGCTAGGGGCCCTGCGATTTCGCGGCGATTGGTCAGTGCGAAAACCAAAGACGAGACGCGTCTACGTCCGACCGTCGAGCAGTCCGCTTGGGGTGTCTGTCCTTGAAGCTCTCTTTGTTCACGCCGCTTGAAAGCGGCCAAAGCAACAGCAGTGACAGAATCAACGATATTCTGCAGCTTTGTCACGTACTTGGTCGCATAATAGATGCGCAGCAATGCCTCCAAGCCGCCAATTAGCACCTGAATGTCATGATTACACTTGAAAGCGAGCATCATCGTGGCACTGTAGCCATTAATGTACTCGAACGGGGCTCGTCGAGCAAGCTCGACACCAGCACTATTACAAGACGTGTGAGCAACCCGAGCTCGTGGAAACCCGTAACGACACTGTCCTGGCGATGCAGCACGACTTGATTTAAAGCAACTTCCAACATGTGACCACCAGTGAAGGTTCAGCAAGAACACTAGCATGGATACTGCGAAAGCAACGGCGTGCGGCGCCCATCGCTCGTCGTCCACCGATGGAGGCAGCGTCACGACGGCTTGAGCTACTTTGTCATTGCAAAATGCATCGTCTTGACGCTGCTCGAATTGGTACGCAGGCTCATTAAGCGTTCGCAAGTATGCACCGTAGGTGTCGTCGTCGTCGACGGTGTCCCTCGTCGTCAGAATCATGTCCCGGCGAAATACCGCAGTCTTCGCGGCGCCAACGCTGTCTCGACATGGCATTTCCATTTGCACTGCAGCGTCGAGCTCTTCCGACGAGAATGGTCGCAGTAGAGGTGGCCAGGATGACGGCCGATTCTGCAGTAAGACACCCCGCAATACGTGCTGGGAACTCATTTCAGTGCTGCAGCCAGGGCATCGTACAAGCTTTGGTTCTCCACGAACGCGACCTCGATCTTTGTTGGGGTTCACGTAGGCCTCAGAAGGTATTGGCAGCTCCTCCAAGTCCGCAAACGAACTCTGACAGTATTGGCAGCACGAACCTGGAACATTTAGAGGCAGAGACGTAGTCACGATGCTGTCTGTGAATGCAGCGATATCTTGGCAATATTGATCGCCGTACTCGGCCACGGCTCGATGGAATGCGTCGCTGTTAGGAGGTGCATTAGCCAGCCAAACTAGAAAGTGCGCGTGCAGTGTGCCCCCGCCTTGCGTTTCCACCATACCAAAGTATGCTTTGACTTCTCCGAAGAGCCCATCAAACGGCTTGCTTTTCATGCGCTTGGGCGCGATGCCAAGCACGTGTTCAATGAACGCATCGATGTGGTGCACGAAGAGTCTAGCCGATGCGATGTCATTGCGCATGCTCGCGCTGCGCAAGGCCGACCGCCCTGGCGGATCAGCCAATTCTGCGTCAAAAAACGTGTCAATGGAAGTGATTCCGCAGTACTCAGCCATGACGAATGACTCGGCGACGTTGGGCGTTAATGTCACGAGTAGATCTGGTTGGCCGAACCGCGCCTGATAGGCAAACCCCCGTCGTCGGCATTGCGCTCGTTCTGCATCACTTCCCCACATAACGCCACTGCTGAGCTCTACAGTCTTCAAAAAATTGCTCGCATTCGAGCGGTTGTCGTGATTCGTTGCCGTGCGTCCTTGGCGTCTGAGCTCATTTTCCCTCAACGCCTCCATTAACGACTCTTCGGTGATGGCACTGTAGGGTTGAAAGAGAGCAGGATTACGCTGGCACTTGAGTGCGACTTGGAGGTACATACGTTGCACGGACAGGAAGTCGAAACTAACGAGCATGAACAGCTCGTCCTCGGCAAAGCGTCGTGAGCTCAGCATGCAGTAGTGCCTGATACACGCTTCCAAAGACACTTGGACATGTCGTCGCTCACCAGGATGCCCTCTACCATAGGGAACAAGTGAGGGAACATCCTGGCAAACAACGCCATGTTGTTGGCTGCGAATCGGCTTGAATGACGAACAAGAAACTGAGGTTGCGCTGTATGCTGGGTCGGTAGTTCTTCTACGCGTACAGGAACAGGTGGCGTGTTTTGCGTGGTCACCTCTCGATCCTCCGAGATAAAGACTACCCGACGCTCAACCACGTCGGTCTCTGCATCAGCACCGTCGAGCTCGGCGACGCCACCTACTCGATCGCCCTCATCGCCGATGTCATCTGCTTCGAGGTTGGCATCTATCTCTTCACAAATCAAGTGTTCGGGCACAGTTTCGGGCACAGTTTCGGCAGCGAGCCCAGAGCAGTCAACAGCAATGCCGTCGTAGATTGGATTGTGCTGCTGGTAGAATGCGAGCAAGTCCTCGACCACTTGGCGCCGAGCAAGGTGCATTTGCCGTACTCGTGCTTGCTGCTCGGTCGTAAAAGGTCCCGCAAGGACGACACGATACGAGGTAATGTTGTGGATTGAAGTCGGTAGCAGTGCTGCCGCGGGTCCAGGGGTCGAATCAAACGCAAGACAATGCGAACGAATCGCACGATGCGCTCCACCCCGCATCACTCGCGTGACGGCGATAATGGAAACGATCTGGGTCATCATGCGCTCGGGTAGCGTGACGTTCGCAAAGCGAGTCGGTAAAGTACCAGCATAAAAGCCATTCTTGATTGCAAAATTGGGGATCGTGTTCTTGAGCAGGCTGCTGTTGCAGTCGTCGCAAATTTGCAGGTATCCAGCTGAGTGCACACCACGCCTGGAGAGCAGCATACCGCTGAGATTCTCGAAAAGACTCGAGCAGTCGTAGTCAGCAATCAGTTCCATCGACAAATCTTCGCCGTCACATGACAGCAATGCCCGCAGTTGCTGAATGCGGTCAGCGTCAGCAATTGGAATCATGTGGATTGACTTGCGCAGCTTGCTGGAGTCACAGACAGCACACGTCGTCTCGTCCATTCCAGATGGCCCAAGTTTTAGCCTCAACTCATGTAGAACGCCGTCTTTGTATGGCTCGAAACAGGGCGGAGTCTAGGGATTTCTCCGTCTAGCCAACCGTGATGCAGCTCGCCGACAGGTTGACTCACTTCGGCAGCACCGACAGTCGGGTGAGCACGACGATATCGCTCTCGTTCACGGCGCCGTCTCTCTGCTGTTGCCTCGGGAGTCTCGCGGTTTCGATGTCGTCGCACAGCCAATCGATGTCGCTCTCGTCGTTCCTCAGTGGTGAAAGCCATGGGCACGATCAACAGCAAGCAGATGACGCACAATCCGAAGGCGCAGAGGATAGCGCCGACACCAAGCACTTGGACAATGTGGTTCTTCTAGAATTCGCAAATGAAAATAGATGGGCACAGGAATCTAGACGCTCGGTCGGCGTGAGGGGTGTGTGACAAGGAAAAATTGTGTCGAGCTCGACTCAACATTCACATCAACGGCACACTGAATCGAAAAGTTTTGTGCAATTGAGGTTGCAATGAATGACCGGACTTTGAATCAGCAATTCCGGTCGTCAAGTCTGCAAGTAGCGATCCATGGCAAGCTGCACGAATCGTTTCTTCATCGGTGGCTGCATGTGTGCCTGAGATCCATGGTGTCGTGTGTGCTTCAGCGTACCAAGCGCACCTTGACAGTTCGTGGACCCGCACAGACACTTGAAACCGTGCTGGAGAAAACACGAGCAGCATTGTCAGAAGAGCAAAAGCCAACTATCGACGTTTCTTGGTCTCGCTCACCTCGCCATCGATGGTTTGGCACCTGTAGTCAAAGGTGAGTTCATCGCCAGCTCTGACTCGTCGAACCGCAAACAGACCACAACGCTCTTGACCACGTACAACCCACTTCTCCACTCGACAATTCGGATCACAACTGTGATTCACGAACCTCATACGTTCTCCGAATCGCGTGGCATCGATGACTTCGTTAGTATTGAGCTGCAGCATGTAGAAATGCCTTTCGCGTCGATATATCTTGACATCGTGATAGCGTTGCGTTAGAACCGTGCCCCGAACAAGTAGTGTGCATACATACCGGAGAGCGTAGTCGAGCCTCACGGCGAGTCAGCACCTCGCCGACGTACTCGCCGACAAAACGGCCGATGTCGACGCCTTCAAGCGTGATGACGCCGACGCCTTTGCGCCCGCAGTCAATGACCGCAGTCGCAAGCGACGAGCCGAGCTGCAACTGTCGATTGCAACAGCGCTTTCCACATGGACAGAAGTCCACAATGCACTCGAATCGCATCTACGACGGACCACATCAACGCAAATGTGAGTAGCAATCATAACATCAGCATCCTTGCACGCCATGTACCGCGCGATTCAAGCAGTTTTCTTCGCAACCTCGTTCTGCGTCGTCGTCGATTTGGCACATGCACACTGGAATATCGTCCTACAGCAAGCACATCACGTCCTCGCTGAGCAACTACCCCCGACTTGGACTGAGCGTTTTGCTGGTATTAATCGCGCAGGCCGTGCAGCAACTCATCCCTCCAGACGGTAGGCATTCGCCGCCTGCGCGAACGTTTGCTTCGACAATGCGAACGCACTTGAAAGCTCGGTCGATAGTGGAGCCCATGGTATGTTTCTGTCACTCTCGTGACGACGCAGAATCGTGCAGCTGAACAACGCGTATGCGTATCAATCACTATGATCAGGATGACACCGCACCAGCCAAGCAGGAGGAGCGCGTCTTTGCCTCGATCGTCGAGTCCGATTGGATGAGACGACGATTCTTGAGCCGAGGATCACGAGGCGGGTGCCACCTCGTGACGTACATGAAAACCTGCACGAGTAAACAATTTTTATCATTCAGCTTACAGCATCACGTCCCTCGAGAGCAGCGGCCTGGGTTCGTACCGTGGCGTCCGTCCGATAGGATCAACGGCCTAGGCTTTGTATCGTCCGTCGAACGGGATCAACGGCCTGGGCTCCGACCACCACGATTTAAAAATCGCTGCACGAGGCACTTTGTAGTCGTTCTCGCCGTTATAGATAGCACTCTTGTCTCGTACCGTTGCGGCTGCCCGACAGGATCAACGGTCGAGGCTTCACACGGTGCGTTGCAACCTTCCAACGGGGTCAACGGCCTGGGTTCCGACCGCCACGATTTTATAATCGTGCATAATGGGCATGAGGTACTTTGTGGTCTTCCGATCTCCGCGTCACGGACAGCACTCTTGTCTCAGGGGCGCTACGTCTGACCGCATGTACTCTCGCACTCACCGCGGTTGCGTGCCAACGCCATTGTTCATTCTGCCCGCCAGCGTCAATACTACTTGCCCCCAGCCCAAACGCGATGCCGCCACCCAAGAAGCGCGAGAAAGACGCAATCGGCAAGAGCGACGCCACGGCCACCGCCAACTCGCCGACGACTACGGTGATCTCGCCGATGGCAACAAGACTCGCTTCACGATCTCCAATGCCATTGCAGCAGGAGGCAGCGCGCATGAAAGCTCCATCACTCAACGAGCGGGCGTCGACGGAATACCTGTCGCCATCGAAGAAGTTAAATACGTCGCTCAAGCTGCATGAGCGCAAAGTCATCGACACTATCGACGGGAAGTTGCCGACAGCACGATCCTCATGAGAGCGCGGCTGATATTAATTGTGTGCTGGTGTCGAACAGGTCTGCGTGACTTCATCAACAAGAATGACGGCACGGATCCGGAAGTTCTTGGCTCCATTCGGATCAGAGCTCGCATGCTCTTGGCCACACACCCCAGACCGTCAAAGGCCTGAACTTCCTGCGGGTATACTTCGGTGAGCACCAGGCGCCAGAACCATTGGAGCAGCAACAGAAGGCACGACAATGGATGCATGTGTACACCGGGCATTGCTCAGCACTCACTCTCATGCCAACTGCAGGAGTTCCAGCACGCACAACGCGAGGATCCCTTCGAAGCCAACCTGTATCCCATCACTGTGTCGCTGCTCAATGTGGACCGCAACGACCCCGAGCTTCCTCGTCCAGGAGCAGTGGTCTCGATTGTTCCCAAGAAGCTCCATCTCTACCGCGATTGTTGCCAAATTGACACCAAGCTCAGCATGATGACGATCGACGCCCCCCGAGATCGCGACGGCTCATCCAGAAGCGTCAATCGTTGGCTGTTTTCGCATGCCAGCATTGACTCGCGCTTTGTACTTTGGCATTTCATGCACATCCACACTCCGTTGAGGCAGTCCGTCGACGAGCAAGCAAGCTGGCTCGGCGACTCGCAGCCTGATCGTCAGACAAGCAGGCTGGCAGGCACGGGGACATGCTGTCAGTCTGCTGTTCAATCCATCGCTCAAGACACATGCACGGCAACCCACGGCGCGTGTTCGGCATCGTCGAGCGGTTCAGTCGACAGCGACGAAAGCGAACCACCATGCACAACTAAATATAAGGGTTTTGCCAGTTTCGTGCGCTTGACCAGTTCCGTGCACGGTGAATTTAAGCCAATCACTATCGCAGACGTTAAATACTGAAATGCGATTGGCTATAAAGCTGTGTCGCCTTTCAGCCAGTGAAACCTGTTCAAATGGATGTTTGGCTCCATCGTTTTCCCGTCAATTCGCTGCAACAGTCCATTAACTCTTCACCGCGCCAAGCACACCCACACCAATGGTTCTCGACTACTCGAACGATGAGCTCATCGCTGCCGTCAAGCGCCTGCTGGATGGTGAAAAGGGGCGAGCTGTCAGTCTCGACACCAAGATACCTTACCGCACGCTGATGAAGTGGGTTGCTCATGGTAAACTCGGGATCATCCGTACGCCGCGTCGCCTCGTCTGACTCCTGAGGCCGAAGCTCATCTGATCG
>JAADYF010000985.1:0-11005 GCA_023338175.1 Phytopythium delawarense | reverse complement strand
CGCCTCACTTCGACAAGCAGTGCAGCCTTTGCGATCTTCTGGCGCAGGCGCTTGGCCCGATTCTCCTTCTTCGCCTTGGCCTTCCACACACACAGCGACTTGGTGTCACACTTCTTGTTTTCCGACCACTGGTAGTAGACGCCTAGCTCTCGCCCCCACTCATGGTACTCCTCGCTCGTGAACGACACGGTGAGCTTCATCGTGTGCCACGGGTAGAGGCGGAGCATCTCGAATATCTCCACCAGCCTTCGTCGAACGGAAAAGGGCGTGCCATCGCCTGGTTTGCCCACCAGCCCGTGAAAGCGGTCCTTGGTGCGTTCGTCCGACAAAGGGTGGTGCAGGGCCCACTCGACTGCACAGGAGTGTTATAGTGTTAGATTGGAGGGAGCAATCGAATACATGTCGGAGGCGTTGGCGTACAGCTGAGCGCGTCGTGGGCGTAGTGGAAGCCGTGCACGACGCAGACCATGGGACATGGTCTGCGCTCTTCTGTGGGCTGATTGGATCGGGCAAGCACAGCAACCCCACGCCTCGCTACGAAACGTTTCTAAACCACGCGGCAACCTCGCTCCAATGTCCCAAAACAAGGAGAAATCAAACATTCAGCGCGCGATTTCATACACTCAATCTACCCTGTTATGTAAAGCGAGCCGTCTGAATCCGACTCCTTGACGTGCACAAGGCGTTGTGTCACACCCTTGCCAGCCAGCACCGCTCCAAATGGACACCACCGGCGACCCGCACTCGCCCAAAGCCGCTCCCTGCGCGGCGATCAGCTCGACTCCTCGCTCCCCTACCTAGTCCAGGCTCCTCGCCGCTCTCCGTCGGTCCGCTTCGCGCTCTCCGCGTCCTCCTCCGCCCGGTATTAACGCCAGGAGACGCCAAAGATGCGGACGGCCGGACGCCTCGCGGCGGCGGTGGCGGCCCTGTTAGCGACCGCTAGGGCCGCGGACGTGTGCTCCGCGACGCCCGAGAAGCTTGTGACCTCCTGCGGCGGCGTGTGCAGCGCGTACATGCCCTGCAGCGTCTACAACGCGTCCAGCTCGTGCTCCGGGTGCGAGGACGGCAGCGGCAGCGGCAGCGACGGCGACGCGTGCTCGTACTTCTGCTTCTCGCCGTACGAGGAGCAGTCGAGCGAGCTCGTCTTCTTCGTGCCCTTCGGCACGTACGAGAGCGAGGAGGAGGCGGCGGCGCGCGCGCTCGACGGCGGCTACGACAGCGCGCTGGACGCCTTCACGGCCGACTACAAGGACTACGCGTACTCTGGCAACGACATCATGGGCGCCATGGGCGTCCTCGCGCTCAACCCGGTGACCACGAGCTTGTAAGAGCGGCTGTCTTGTGTCTGGCGGTGTGTGGAGTGGCCTGCTGACGCGCTCACGTGGTGCCGCAGCAAGCTGATCGGCGGGTCGAGCAGCACCGGGTCGCTCAAGAGCAAGGTGGCGCTGCTGGCGTTCGACGACGGCTTCCTCGCGGCCATGAGCAACATGACGGCCGTCACGCTGCGCAACTTTAACCTCAAGAGCGTGGCGGACGAGCTGCCCGAGCTGCTGCCCAGCCCGCTCGCCGACCTGACGCTCGTCAACTCGCTGCTCTACGCCATGCCGGCGGGCCTCTCGAGCTTCGCGGCGCTCGCCTCGCTGTACGTGACCGCGCGGTGGTTGCAATGGTCGGAGGCAGCGACTGACGACTGACTCGCACACAGGACGATGGACATGAACTACGTCACGTCCGTCGACGCGGACGACGCGATGGAGTCGCTCACGACGCTGTACGCTTTCCATCTGCGCTGAAGACTGCGTTGGGCCTCCCGACTGACGCCTGCGTTGTCTGTTGGGTCGCCATGAGCAGGAGCCTGGCGCAGAACAACATCACCAGCTTCGACGCCGTGTTCCCGAGCCTCGAGACGCTGTGAGTGGCCGAGTCCGTGCAGGGAGCGGCCGCGACAGCAATGACTGACGTGCCTCATGCTCAGCGACCTGTCGGACAACAACCTGACCGCGATCCCAGCGAGCATCTACGAGCACACGCGCCTGACCTCCTTGTACGCTGCTCCTCGCCACTCTTCATACCAATGGGAGAACTGACGCAGCTGATTGACGCTGGACTCCGCAGGGTATTGAGCGGGAACCCGCTCACGGAGGCCGAGTTCTCGGCCGAGCAGGTCGCGTTCCTGCAGAGCCTGACCTCGCTCACGCTCACCAACGACGACTTCGGCGCCGGCCTGCCCTGCGCGTCCACGAACTACGTTATCATCCACAGCGTCACGGTCTGCCTCCTCTCGTCGTCCTCCTCCTCCTACTCCTCGTCGTCGTCCTCGGACGCGTCCGAGTCGGCCACCACCGCCTCGGGCTCCAGCCATACGAGCGCCATCGTCGGCGGCGTGGTCGGTGGCGTCGCGGCGGTCGTGGTCGTCGTGCTCCTCGCCTACTGCTGGCTCCGTCGCCGCAAGCTGAGCGACGACGGCAAGCACGCGACCGCCACGCCTCCGCCCGGCCACTACTCGGCGACTGGCATGTCCAAGACGGCAATGGCGGCGTCGGGCATGACGGACGGGACCAACGGGGGCTTCGTCTCGCTCTGGGTGGACCCGGAACTGCTCGCCGTGCAGGTCAAGGCGGACGACATCGAGGACCTGCATAAGATCGGCGGCGGCGCCTTCGGCGAGGTGTGGCTCGTGCGGTACCGGGGCTCGCAGCTGCTGGCGAGCAAGCGGCTGCGCAGGGACCAGCTCACGCGCGACCGCACGCTGGCGTTCGTGGACGAGATCAAGCTGATCGCGACGCTGGAGCACCCGAAGATCGTGCGCTTCGTGGGCGCCGCGTGGAGCATCGAGAGCGACCTGCAGGCGCTGTCCGAGTACATGGAGAACGGCGACCTGCGCTCGTACCTGGTGGCGCCGAGCGCGCCGCACGCCTGGAGCGCGCTCAAGCTGCAGCTGGCCATCGACGTGGCCGAGGCGCTCGTGTACGTGCACTCGTTCCTGCCGCCGCTGGTGCACCGCGACCTCAAGTCGCGCAACATCCTGCTGTCAAGCGACATGCAGGCCAAGCTCACCGACTTTGGCTCGACGCGCGTCAAGTCGGAGGACAACACGATGACGCAGGGCGTGGGCACGGGTCGGTGGCTCGCGCCCGAGGTGCTCGCGGGCAGCCAGGACTACGGGCCGGCGGCCGACGTGTTCGCCTTCGGCGTCGTGCTGTCCGAGCTCGACTCGCACGCCATCCCGTACGACGACGCGCGCGGCTCGAACGGCAACGCGCTCGTGGAGGTGGCCGTGCTGCAGATGGTGGCGCTGGGCCAGCTGCGGCCGTCGTTCGGCGCCGACTGCCCGCCAGCGGTGCGCGAGCTGGCCGACCGGTGCCTGAGCCACGAGCCGGCGGACCGGCCGAGCGCTCCCGAGGCCGCCTATGCGCTGCGCACAGCGCTCAACCAGCTCTTCCCGGCCACCGTCTTCGTCTAGCCGCTGTACATCTATCAGGATAGCGTTGCGAGTGTCATGAACGTCCGTCCATCGCGTGTGTTGAGTTCATGACGAGTCCGACGAACACAAAGACGCCGCCACCGACGCGCACATCACATGCATCAAAGCGGAGACCCACAACCCGGCACTGGCCCCGCGATCGGCAGCGGAGACGGTGGAGACGCCCGGAGGGAGACGATCCCACTCGTTCGCTCTCTCGCGAGTGCACCCACGCGGCGCTGGCTGTTGCTGCCCATCCGGTGCGGACAACGGACGGTCAGCGCATCTCCCGCATTCGGACGGCGAGAGCGAGGCCTTTACGCCGACAAGTGGGCTGCCAATCGACTCGCAGGTCTCTGCTTCCTCCCTTCCCCGCCGGCTAGAGGGCGATGGCGTCCTCGTCCTCGTCGTCGGCGTGCGGCGCGCCGACTGCGACGCTGTCCACCGACTGCCTCGGCCTGTGCGCCGAGCACGTGCCGTGCCTCGTCTCGGCGGCCGACTGCGCCGTGCAGTGCTTCCCCGAGGCCTACACGAGCTGGGGCTTCGAGTTCCTCGTGCCCTTTGCCTCGCCCTCGGCCCTGGCCGCGCAGGCCGCCAATGACACGGCCGGCCACGGCTTCGCCAGCGACGACGCCGTCGCGCAGCTCGGCGGACTGGCCGTGCCCGCCAACCTGACGGGCATGGCCGTCTACGGCGGCTCGAGCACCACGGCGTTCGTGCACGGAGAGGTGGCGGCCGTGCGGCTCGCCCAAGACGAGGCCTTCGTGGCCGACGCCGCCGCGCTGACGCTGCTGTCGCTCGAGAACCTCGCGCTGGGCCCGCGGCTCGCGGACGCCTTCGCCGACAAGCTGCCGCCCAGCCTGACCGACTTGTACCTGCGCAACGACGCGCTCGAGGGCTTCTCGCTGTCGACGCCGGCGCTGCAGCTGCCCAAGCTCCGCGTGCTGTGCGTTGGGAGGACGGAGCGGGTTGCAAATGGACCGATCGGGGCTGACCACGCGTGTATGTGTGGCAATGTGTCGAGCAGGAGCCTGACCGAGAACTTCCTCACGGCCTTCGACGCGGCGCTGCCGAGCCTCGAGGTGCTCTACCTGACCAACAACTCGCTCTCGGCCATCCCGGCCAGCGTCTTCGACATGCCCAAGCTCCAGGCGCTGTACGGCGGCCGCCGACGTCTGTGGAGACGCTAACCGAGGCTAGCGGACGTCTCACGCACGTGCATGTACCTCTCTGGCCGCAGGTACTTCTCGGGCAACACGTTGGCGAACGCGACCATCTCGCAGACGCAGTTCGACTTCCTGGCCGCGCTCGACACGCTCGAGCTGTTCGCGAGCGACTTCGCCGACGCCGACTGCCCGTCCGACGCCGTCAAGTTGCTGCGCGGGCTCAGCTGGTGCATCTCGGAGCTGGCGGCAGGCAGCGACAGCGACAGCCACACCGGGTCCTCCTCCTCCTCCTCCTCTGCCTCCGCCTCCTCGTCCAGCGCTTCGACGGCCTCCACGTCCTCCAGCGGCAGCTCCGTGGCCGTCGGCGCGTCCGTCGGCGCCGTCGTCCTCGTGCTCTTCGCCGTCGGCCTCTTCTGGTGGCTGCGTCGACGGAGACGCTCGGCCGCAGCCAAGGCGACGCACACCGGCGACGACAGCTCGACCGCCGCGACCATGGGGACCGCGGGGACCGCAGGGACCAACGGACCGCCCGGCGACCGCCACGGCGTGTCCCTGTGGGCGGACGCCGAGCTGCTGGCCGTGCACGTGCCGCTCGAGGACCTCGAGGACGTGCGCGCGCTGGGCAGCGGCGCGTTCGGGTGCGTGTGGCTCGTGCGACTGCGTGGCTCGAGGCTGCTGGCGTCCAAGCGGCTGCTGCAGGCCGCCGGGGACGAGGACGACGCGGCGCAGCGGCGACTGGCCGACTTCGTGGCCGAGATCAAGCTCAACGCGCGGCTGGACCACCGCGGCATCGTGGCCTTCCGCGGCGCGGCCTGGCACCTCCAGCGCGACCTGCAGGCGCTCTTCGAGTTCATGGACGGCGGCGACTTGCTCGCGCACCTCGGCGCGACGCGGGCCGCCGTCCTGGCCGGCTGCAGCGCCCGCCGCGGGGCCTGGACGCGCGACAAGCTGCGCGTGGCCGTGGACGTGGCCGACGCGCTCGTGTACGTGCACTCGTTCGCGCCGGCCATCGTGCACCGCGACCTCAAGTCGAGGAACATCCTGCTGGCGTCCGACGCGCAGGCCAAGCTCACCGACTTCGGCGCTGCGCGCTACAAGTCGGTGAGCGAGACCATGACGCAGGGCGTGGGCACCGGCCGCTGGGTCGCGCCAGAGGTGCTCGCCGGCGCGCCGGACTACGACGAGCGCGCGGACGTCTACAGCTTCGGCGTGGTGCTCACCGAGCTCGATACGCACGCGCTGCCGCTGAGCGAGTCGCCGCTGCCGCTCGTGGCCGTGCTGCAGCGCGTGGCGGCCGGCTCCGCGCGGCCCTCGCTGCGCAGCGACTGCCCGGCGTCGATAAGGCTGCTCGCCTCGCGCTGCATGGCCCACAGCCCTGCGGACCGGCCGACGGCGGCCGAGGCGGCCTACCTGCTGCGGTCCGTGGCTCGCGAGCTCGGCTGGTGACGCTCCTGCGCGTCCGCCAGTCCGTCAGTCCGTCCCATGAGCCTCATCCACGCCCGCACCGAAGCAACGCGAGTCCTCCGAGTAAATAGCACGAGCGTGTTGTGTTCCCCCTCCCATCCTCGCGTCCGTCCTCGCGTCCGTCCTCACAGCTCGGCGAAGAGCGAGCGCTGCAGCGTGCGCAGCTCGTAGGCCACGACGTGCGCCGGCGGGCGGTCCGCAGGCGCCTGCGCCATGCACCGCAGCGCCAGCAGCCGCAGCTCCGGCGGGCAGGCGGCCGTGAAGGACGGTCGCAGCTGGCCCGTGGCCACCATCTGCAGGATGGCGATGTCGGCCAGCTTGTGGCCGTTGGCGCCGCGCACGTGGTCGTACGGCACGGCGTGCGAGTCCATCTCGGACAGCACGACGCCGAAGGAGAACATGTCGGCCGACTGGTCGTAGTCGCTCTGTCCCTGGATGACCTCGGGAGCGAGCCACCGACCCGTGCCCACGCCCGCCGTCATGGTGTCGTTCATCGACTTGTAACGCGCGGCGCCAAAGTCCGTCAGCTTGGCGCGCATGCCCGCGTCCAGCAGCACGTTGCGCGACTTGAGGTCGCGGTGCAGCAGTGGCGGCGTGAACGAGTGCACGTACACGAGCGCCTCGACCACGTCGACGGCGAGCTGCACCAGCTCCTGGCTCCAGTGGCGCGGGCTCGCGGGGCCCAGCAGGTAGTCGCGCAGGTCGCCGTTCTCCATGTACTCGAACAGCGCCTGCAGGTTGCTCTCGATCGTCCAGGCCGCGCCCATGAAGCGCACGATGTTGGCGTGGTCCAGCGCCGAGACCATCTTGATCTCCTCGACGAAGTCTTGCGTGCGCTGCTTGGTCACCTGGTCCGCGCGCAGCCGCTTGCTCGCCAGCAGCTGCGACTGCCGGTAGCGCACGAGGAACACGACGCCGTACGCGCCGCTGCCGATCGTCCCGATGTCCTCGATGTCCTCGAACCGCACCTGCAGCGACAGCAGCTCCGGGTCGCTCCACACCGAGTACACGCCCGAGCTGTTGTTGCTGCGCGTGCTGCGCGTCGACACGCGGCCGGACGAGTACGCGTCTTCGTCCTGCTCCTCGTACCCGCCGTCGCTCAGCTTGCCGCCCGGCTTGTGCGGCGACGACCCGCGCGCCAGCGACGACGGGTGGCCCAGCGGAGGCGACACGCCGCCGCCGAACAGCGACTCGCGCAGCATCCACTTGGACCGCCGGTCCAGCGCCTCGGTGTCCGACTCGTCCGCGTTCCCGTCGCCGCCGCGGCCCCGCCGCCGGTAGTGGCGCCGCGTGCGCGCCAGGTAAAGCCACGCGCCGGCGATGACGAGGATCACGAGCAGCACGGCACCGCCCACGGCGCCGACGACGATGGCCGTGACGCTGGACGCGTGCGTCTCGCTGGCGGCGCTGGCGGTGTCGTTGCTGTCGTCGTCGCTCGCCGCGTCCGTGATGCACACCGTCAGGTTGTGCACCGTGCGCTGCGTCTTGACGCAGCACGAGAGCGGCAGGCCGGCCGAGAAGTCGTCGTTGCTCAGGTCCAGCACGTCGAGCGCGGCCAGGAAGGCGGCCTCGTCCTCCGTGAAGGCCGGCGACGACAGCGGGTTGCCCTGTAGGTACAGCGCGCGCAGGCTGCCGTGCACGAACACGGCCGACGGGATGTCGCTCAGGTTGTTGCGCTCCAGGTGGCTGGCAGGTGGAGAAAGAGAGAGAGAGAGAGAGATCGGTCAGTGCCGAGCAGAGAGAGAGAGATGGAGAGAGATGAGGACGCCGTACAGCGTCTCGAGGTTGGGGTACACGGGCCGGAAGACCTGCAGCGCGTTGTCCTGCATGCTCCTGCGCCGCCACCAGCCAGCAAACCGGTCAGTGAACGAGCCGAGAGGAAGAACGAGCGCTCGGCGGAGGCCACGCACAGGCTGCGGAGGCTCATGATGGCCTCGGTGCCCGCGACGGCCGTGATGTCGTTCATGTCGAGGTTCCTGCGGGTCCGAGCGGGCCGTGGTCAGCACAACGAGCGGAGCGACACGGATGGAGGCAGACAGCACCGCTTACAGCTCGAGCAGCGACGAGAAGTTGGCCACGAGGCTCGGGAAGGCCGCGAGCAGCGCGTTGGCCAGCGTCAGGTTGGTGATGGCGGCCGGCAGCACGGCCGGCAGCAGCTCGAGCGGCGCCGGCGAGGCGTTCGAGGCGTCCGCGTCCGTGAGCGCCAGGTTGCGCAGCGCCACGGCCGTCACGTTGGTCCGGTTGGAGATGACGTCGTCCGCGAAAGCCACGCGCGCCACCTTGTACTTGACCGAGTCGCTGGCGCTCGGGCCGCCCGCCAGCGTACTGTCGCCACGGGAAGAGAACGTCGTCGTCCGGTTAGTCCACGGGCCTCGATCCGGAGGTCAGGAGAGCAGAGGCGACGCACAAGTGGGTCACGGCGTCGGCCAGGTCGAGCGCGCCGATCGCGGCCACGTCGTCGTTGCTGGCGGACGGGAAGCGGCCCGTGTCGTCCCCGAGCGCGGCCACGGCGGCCGCGAACGCGTCGCCGTCGCGCTTGCGCTCGGCCGCCTCCTGCGCGCTCTGGAAGGACCCGAAGGTGATGAGGAAGGCGAACGCCGAGTCGTCCGCGTCCGCATCCGCATCCGCGGACGAGCTGCCGTCCGGCGCGTACAGGCAGTCGAAGGCGCAGGCCTGGGCGGCGTCGGTCACGCACGCGGCCGCGGCGCAGGACCCCGAGGACGCGTTGAAGGCCAGGCAGGCGGTTGCGGATGCGGATGCGGACGCGGCTGCGGACCCGCAGAGGCCGCCGCAGGATGTGGACAGCGTCCGCGGCGCGTGGTCCGCGCAGGCGGCGGCGTCCGCAGCGGCTGCGCGGCCCGCGAGCAGTGAGCCGAGGGCCCCGGCCGCGAGTGTGAGGACCCGCAGGCGGCGGCCCGCGGACGGGGTCTGCGGCCGCCGCCGCCGCCGTCCGCAAGGAGCGACTCGTCCGCAGTCCATGCTGCGGAGGCGTCCCGGGGCGAGTGGAGACGAATCTGCGGCCGACTGGGGCTGCCCGCGAGTGCGGACCGGACCGGACGGGGACGGACGGAGGACCGGGATGCACGAGTTGGCTGCGGATGCCGTTTGGCCAGCTGTGCGGGCGGAAGGTGGGGCGAGCGCCGAGAGGAGAAGGGGCCGGTCGAATCAGTCGGCCGGTGCGGCCGCGGACAGCCCGGGGCCGCGCGTCCGGCTTGACTGCGGCCGGCCGCAGTGGGGCATCAACTGATGCGGGTTCAGCCGGCGCATTTTACGATCGTTTTGGGGTGATGCGGACGGATCCGGTTCACTTGTGCGGAGTATGCGGTTCGACCACCACGGGGGAGTTTTGACGTTTTCTATTCTTGTTTACGCTTGTTTTTGTGGATATGATGCCGCTTTTGGCATAAAAAGTGTCGAAAACGTCAGTGACGCGGAGCGTTTTTTGTGGCGCGGCCTTCGTCGGGCCAGTGGCGTCACTGGCAACGCGCTGGACCGATTGGCGCTTTTTGCGCATTTCGATGATTTTTGCGGACCGAGAAGCACTTCAAGTTCGTATGAGTGGCGGGGGAAGGACGCGAAAGAGTGGGCGGCCCAAGGGGGAGGCGCGTGGCTGTGGCCGCCCGCGTGTCAGCCATCCTGCAATGCGTCCTGCCTTGTTCTCGCGGGTCCTGCCTTGTTCTCGTGCGTCCTGTCCTGTTCAGCCCGACGCGCCGGCGGGCGAGGCTCGGGCTCATTGTCGAGATGCGGTGGGGGAACCAGTCATCGCTCTCCATGACTCACCTCGCCACGCTGGTGGACTGAACGGTCTATCCGCGCTGAACACTGCGCCACGCGTGACGAATACTTTACAGGCATTGCGACACCCTTTTTTATGGTAAAAGTCGCATTTCGACCAGTTCTGCGGATGCTTCCGTCGTCCGGTCGAACCGACTCACCGGCGCTGACGAGAGCCGGGCCGCACGCTCTTCAAGGATCTCCTCCGACACGCCTCGCAATGCGTCAATGCGTCTCATGGACCTCAGTTGCTCCCACTGGAGCGCACGCCAGGACACGGACGCCGCCTGATGCCTCGACGACGCGTTGATCGGCTCCGTTTACCTCTCCGCCGCTGCGCAATGATGGAGCCGCGCGTCAAGCGGAGACAACGAGCAATCGGGGGCGGTGGACAGTGGCGCCGTCCTCAACTATAGTAGCGGCCCGTGCTATTACTCACCGCACGGCGCTTTGAAGTGGCCAGAGGCGGCTTCACACAACCCGTGGCCCACGCGTTTTCGGTCGTGTCAGAAATCACAATTCACGTAAACCGCCGCGCAAACCGCAAGGACTCCAATGGGGTATCAGAGACGTCAATGGTGACCGACGGACGCCATTCAATGGAGACCACGACCGCGGTGATTTGGTCTGAACCTGCGCGCTCTCTCCACCGACTACTTCGCGCGCGTGGCGCCGATCGGTGTCCATTTTGAGGTGGAGGGGAATGGTTTGGCCACCGACTCGCTCGACACTGCAGCGACTTGAAATGCAGGTGAGTCAAGGTTCACTGCATGGGTGCACCCACTGTTGCTGAGGTTACGTTACATTGGTTACGAAAGTATGCTCAGGGTACAAAGGCGGAGGTTAAATGGACTGTCCACCACGGAGGTTACGTTGCATTGGTTACGAAAGGATACGGAGGGTACAAAGGGTACGGAGGTTACTGTGGGAAGGATGGGCGTTCTGCTTCAGAATTGACAAGTGAAGAAACTTCTTCACGTCCGTTCAAGCTCGCTCGCTTCCCGCGGCCTCCAACGACGCACACGCAATGCTGCGCTTGGCCACTCGCGGTGCAGATGGAAGCACGCGGGCAGACGTCGGCTCGAGCTGCGGTGGGAAACGCAAGACCCGTCACTGCCTGCACGGGAGGCAGTGGATT
>JAADYF010000984.1:0-11025 GCA_023338175.1 Phytopythium delawarense | reverse complement strand
GAAGCCGAGCGCGAGATGAAGACGTTCGCGACACTTCGTGCGCCGACCTGCTGCTGCATCATGGAGAAGACACGTTCGAGTCCATGCGAAGCCGTCCCAGCGTCGTGCCTTGACCAACAAGCACTTACCAGCACGGCGCCACGGACAACGCTTCGTTCCTCTCTCGATACGTGACCACCGACCTGCTCAGCGACCGACCAAGGCCCAGGCGGCTTGCTGCGCCGACTGGCACATCCACAAGCGTGAGTCCAGGTGTTTTTCAACACGAACCTGCTCACATGGTGAAGCCCGGAGACTAGATGCAGCCACTGGTTAGGCGCATTTCGCGTAGCGAAGTGTTGATAATCTAGTTAGGTAAACAATCAGGCGAAACATAACGAAAAGTGGCTTGTCGTTTGTAAGCGATCCGCCGTTTTTCCAATTTTCCATAAAAAATCAGACGAAAGAAGGAAATTCCATACAAACCGCAAGATATCGTCGCCACCTCCCAACCTGAAAATTCTCGTCTTTGCAAATTGCCTCCTCCGCCAGACGCTCACACTCGAGAAGCGCTCGCTTCCTCCCTCTTCCCCGCCTCCTCCTCCGTCCGCGCCGCACGCTGGCGCCCGCGCGCGCGCTCGACCCATGAGCGCCGTCGCGGAGGCGGCGGCCGCGCTGCTGGCGCGCGCCTCGGGGCTGCTGGGCTCGGCCCGCGGCGCGGCGGCGGCCGGCGGCAGCGCGGAGCTCGCCCGGCGCTCGGCCTCGCGCATCGTCGCCGGCCGCTCCAAGCTCAACCTGCACGTGGCCAACGTACGCGCGGGCTACCGTGGTGTGTAGCAGCACGCCTTGATGCGCTGACAGTCTTGTTGGTGGCGACTGGCAGGGCCTGGCGGAGGTGCGCGCGCGCTTCCGGCCGACGTCGTGGCTGTTCGCCAACGCGCACGCGCAGATCCTGCTCACGTTCCTCGTGCCGCAGTCGCGCGCCGTGCGCTACCGCCGCGAGCTGCTGCGCCTGCGCGACGGCGGCCAGGCGGCGCTCGACTGGGCGCTGCCCTCCGCGTCCGCGTCCGGGTCGTCTCCGTCCTCCACGGACGCCGACCCGCTGCCCGAGGACGCGCCAGTCGTGGTGCTGCTGCACGGACTCACGGGCTCGAGCGCGCACCTCAAGTCGCTGAGCGCGGCGGCACTGCGACGCGGCTTCCGGCCCGTCGTGGTCAACAAACGCGGCCACGGCGGCGTGGCGCTCGCGACGCCCAGGCTGCAGGCCTTCGGCTGCGTGCGCGACCTGCAGGACGCCGTCGCGCACATCGAGGCGCAGTTCCCGCGCACGCGCCACCGCGCGGCCATCGGGCTGTCGGCGGGCGCCGGGCTGCTCGTGTCGTACCTGGGCGAGACGGGCGCGGACTCTCGCTTCGACGCCAGCGTGCTCGTCTCACCGGGCTACGACGCGTACGAGCTCTTCTGCCGCGGCGGCATGTCGGCCACCTACGACTTCCTCATGACCTTCTCGCTCAAGGCGCTGCTGCTGCGCCACGCGTGGTCGCTGCGGCAGGTGGTCGACCTGCCCGGCGCGCTGTGCGCCACGAGCATCCGCGAGTTCGACCGCCGCGTCTTCGCCAGGATGCACGGCTTCGGAGACGACCTGGACGGCTACTGGCGCGCCAACAACCCCGTGCGTGCGCTCGAGAACGTCGAGAAGCCCGTGTTGTGCATCAACGCGCTGGACGACCCCGTGTGCCGCCGCGAGGGCATCCTCTACGACGTCATCGAGCGCAACCCGCGCGCCATGCTGCTCGAGACGGCGCACGGCTCGCACTGCGCCTTCTTCCACCGCAGCGGCAACGACACCAATGGTGCCGACTCGTCCTGGATCGGGCTCATCGACAGGTCCTGGGCCGACGAGGCCGCGCTCGAGTACCTCACGCTCGTGCGCGCGTTCCAGGACGAGCACGGCGACCAGACGGTCGAGCAGTCGGCGTGAGCCTTCGCGGCCATGCGGACGCCGAGTCGGCGCGCTCTTGCTTCCTCAATAGCAACAGCCTGCCTCCATCTCCCACTCGAGTCTCGTTTGCTTTCCATTTATGATACCAACACGCGGGGCTCGATCCCAGAGCCGCTGTCTACGGCGTCGCGCTGGCCGCCGAGACGTCCACGTCGCCAAGCAGCGAGGGCTGCTGCTGCCGCCGCCGCTGCCGCTGGAGCCGCCGAGCCTGCCGAGGGTCCTCCACCTGCTCGTCGGCCTCGCCGACAGCCTGGCGGAACTCCTGCTGGCGGGTGGCGTGCTGGTACAGCAGCAGCAGCGTGGCCGAGCGCACGCCCGAGATGCGGCTGGCGGCGTAGATGGTGGCGGGTCTGGCGCGCGCGAGCTTCTCCTTCTCCTCGTTCGAGATCATGGGCAGCGCGGCGTAGTCGATCCACGCGGGGATCTTGACGTGCTGCCGCTTGCGGAACGCCGCGATCTCCTGCCGCTGCAGTCGCAGCTGCGTCGCGTACAGGCACTCGGTCTTGACGAGCTCCTGGAGGATGCCGGCGTCCGGCTCGCTTCCGCTCTCCTCCTCGTCCACGACGCCGCCCAGCGCGCCGCGCTTGTCGTACTCGGCGTCTCGCCAGATCTTCTCCACGTCGTTGGGCGTCACGTACGCGAACGACAGCACCTGCGCGGCCGACCGCTTGACGCCGTCCAGCCCGACCTTGACGCCGTACCGGTTCCACTGGTGCGGGTCGCACACGAACGCGTCCAGCGCCTCGCGCGCGCGCTGCATCGCGTGCTCCTTGCGCTCCAGCGCCTCCATCCGGCCGTCGCCCACGCCCGCGCCGGCCTCGAACGCGCGGCGCGTGAGCCGCAGGTCGGCGTTGTCCTGGCGCAGCAGCAGCCGGTACTCGGACCGCGACGTGAACATGCGGTACGGCTCGCTCGTGCCGAGCGACACGAGGTCGTCGATGAGCACGCCGATGAACGCGTCCGCGCGGTCCAAGACGAACGGCTCGCGGCCCGAGACCTGCAGCCCGGCGTTCAAGCCGGCGATGATGCCCTGCGCCGCCGCCTCCTCGTACCCGGTCGTGCCGTTCACCTGGCCGGCGAGGAACAGCCCGCCGACCTTCTTGGTCTCGAGCGTCGGGTGCAGCGACCGAGGATCGATGTAGTCGTACTCGACCGAGTACCCGGGCCGCACGAGCTCGACGCGCTCGAGGCCCTGGATCGTGCGCAGCAGCTCGACCTGGACGTTCGCAGGCAGTGCCGTCGAGATGCCGTTCGGGTACACGATGTCCGTGTCGAGGCCCTCGGGCTCGAGCCAGATCTGGTGCCGGCTGCGGTCCGCGAAGCGCATGACCTTGGCGTCGATCGACGGGCAGTAGCGCGGGCCGACACCGCGGCCCTCGTCGCCGCTGTATACCGGCAGGAGGTGCATGTTGTCGCGCACGATGGCATGTGAGCGCTCGTTCGTGTACGTGGCGAAGCACGAGATGAGCTGCCGCTGCTGCAGCCACTCACCGCCGCCGCCGAACAGCGACTCATGCAAGAACGAGAACGGCCGCGGCGGCGTGTCGCTCGGCTGCTCCTCCAGCCCCTCGAGGTCGATGGTCCGACCATCAAGGCGCGGCGGGGTGCCAGTCTTGAGCCGACCGAGCGGGAACTCAAAGCGCTCCAGCGTCTCGGCCAGCGCGACGCTCGGCGCCTCGAGGCCCGACGAGTCGCGCAGGTGCCGGCCGGCCGGGATGCGGATGTCGCGGCCCTGGTACACCATGCCGCGCAGGAATGTGCCGGCGGTGATGACCACCGCGCGCGCGGTCAGCTCCCTTCCGGACGAGGTGCGGACGCCGCGCACTCGCGGCTGCTGGCCGCCCAGCGCGTCCGAGAGCAGCAGGTCATCCACGCCGTCCTCCTCGAGCGTCAGGTTAGCCGTGGTGCGCAGCTCGCGCTGCATGCTCTGCTGGTACAGGTCGCGGTCCATCTGCGCGCGCGGACCGCGCACGGCAGGGCCCTTGGCGGCGTTCAGCACGCGGAACTGGATGCCCGCGGCGTCCGCCACGCGGCCCATGAGCCCGCCCAGCGCGTCCACCTCGCGCACCAGCGTGCCCTTGCCCACTCCGCCGATCGACGGCTGCATTCACGTAGAGAGAGAGAGCACGCCGCGTGAGTTGGAGGAGCGGGTTGAACGCTCCAGACGACCAATCGCACTCACGTTGCACGACATTTCGCCGACGGTCGCCAGCTTCTGCGTCACGAGTGCCGTCCTGGCCCCTGCCGCCGCGCACAAGCTCGCGTCAGCCCAACAACAACATCTCCACCACAACCTCCAGTCGTTGTCGCACCTGCGCGCGCTGCTGCCGCGGCGGCTTCGCAGCCCGCGTGCCCGCCGCCGACCACGATCACGTCGAACTCGCCATCGCACACGTCTCCGGCGCGCGTGGAGGCCGCGCGGCGGCTCAGAGCGCGTGGCCGGATGCTGGAGGCGCGCCCCGAGACGGCGCGGGCCGCCAAGAGCGCGCGCTGCCGCTGGTGCCACATGCCGACGCCTCCGATCGATCGCCTCCCGCGGCCGTCGAGTCGCCCGACCAATTGGTTGTCATGCGCTGCGCCGTTAAACACAAAAGTAGTGTGGTGTACGCCATTTAAGGGAATCTACACACTAATGTGGGACTACAGTGATGGTCACCACATAATCAGCGTTTACAGCACTCAGGTTGAGTATTAACCAACCACCGTATAATAGGAAGCATGCAATGTCCGCCACGTCACATTAGGCTGACCGCGTTGAAGTGCAGCCATCTAGGCGGCCTTGGGCTTGCCAACCTGCTCTCCCTCCACCTCCGCATCCGCGTCAAGGCAGACCTCCTGGATGTCCTCGGACTTGCCCTTGAAGAGCAGCGCGTAGCCCATGACGAGGAAGAGCCCGTACCAGTACACGTGCAGCAGCTGCAGCATGCAGAGCAGCGCCGTGTTGGCGTGCACGAACAAGCCGAGCGCCTGCTCGTTGGCGGCCGGCAGCGCGACCGCGAAGTTGTAGATGAGGTGCAGCGGCAGCACGAACAGCCGCGTGTAGCCCCAGGTCGCGAGCAGCCCCGCGTAGAAGACGATCACGAGCGGGATGTTGCCCGAGTCCACGACGCTCTTGATGGCGTCTGCGCCAACGTCCAATCCATCGCGGCGTCAGTGAGCAGCAGCGACCCAAGCAGCAGCAGCAGAATACACAGTCAGACAGCCAACGTACAGCCCGAGACGTCACCGATGTCGTGCGTGAAGGCGATGAGCGCTCCCATGGCCGTGTAGTTGCCCATGTACGAGCCGACGATGAGCAAGAGCGTCACAAGGTGGTGCAGCAGCATCTCGATGAAGTCGTTGCGGATGGGCGACAGCAAGACCATGTACAGCAGGCTCTGCAGGTGGTAGCCCGTCTGGATCATGTAGTACAGCTTGAGCTTGTCCGATGGCGCCTCGCGCATGGTGAGGAACGCGCTGGACACGTCCCCGCTGCCGCCCAGCACGCGCGGGAGCCACGGCTCGTCGCGCAGCACGTAGTACCCCACCGCCGTCACGACAACGAAGTACCTGCGTCGATTCGGTCAGCAACCAGCAGTCTGTCAGCGCTGGAGAACAGACACATGCCACGAGCAGAGCGACGTACAAGAACTTGAAGAGCACGGTGCCGAAGCGGTCCATGCGGTCCTTGCTCGCGCTCTTCCTGGGGTCGAGGATGAGCCGTCCGAGCGGCTGCAGCGCCGTGGACAGCACGCGGCGCAGCGCGATGAGCGCGAGGGAGAAGCCGACGCCCACCAGCAGGTCGCGCGCCTGCGGCATGTTGGGGTCCGTCGCGAACTCGGGCGTCGCCGCGCGCGTCTTGGCCACGCTGTAGATCTCCACGAGCATGAGCGGCGCCAGCGTCGCCGTGAGTCCCACCAGCATCTTCTCCTTGGGGCTCAAGTCCATCTGCATCGCGGTCGCCATGGCTGCTCGAGGGTGTTGAGAAGACGAGGAGATGAGAAGACGAGAAGCTGGGGGTAGCACGGAGGGCGAGGGCGTCCAGGTGGGGAGAAGATCCCGAATGAGTGCAGCGGCGACGATCGACGAGGAGAGAACAGCAGGTGGTCGGCCAGCATTCGAGTGGATCCGCGTTCTTCATGCCGTTGTGGAAGGGCAGGTGGCTTCCAGACGAATCAGCAGCCGGCGCGTGTCCTTGACGAGCACCGCCGCGATTGGTGGACGCACGCGTGAATCCCATCAAGATACACGAGCAGCCGAGGCGAGTCCCTCATTGGCATCGATGCCATCGACCACCGCGCGAGGGACACGACGCGTCAGTGGGATATGCGCCGGCACCACGTGTGTGCGTGTCCCGCTTGACGCACTTGCACCAGAAAACGGCACACTTGGAGTGGTCCACAACAAACTATGATCGACACTGTCGGTCTCCGCAGTGGACGGCAGTGAACGTGTTCGCACATGAGCACGAAGTGAAGGTGATCACATCAAGGTGACCTCTGTTCGTTACAATAGCGAGAGAGCGACACCGACGACGAAGAGAGTGGCGCTGGCAACGGCAGTGACGCGGAGACTGCTACCGCTGTTCCCATCCGCTCCGACGTCGACGAGCTGGGCTTTCACCCGGCTCGCGCATGCGCCTGCGCTCAGGCGATCGGCACGGAGTGTGAGGGCGTCCGACTCGCCGCTGCAGTTCGTCGTGTTGAACTGAAGCACGCTGGCCGTGCCGTTCTCGGCGTCGAAGGTGGTTTTGGTGCTGACGCCGACCCAGTCGCCGCTCGCGTCTTGCTCTGCGTGCGCATGGCACGTGTCGTCGAGAAGGTATCCGTTGGCATAGTCGAGCGCTTGGCAATCGTCGTCGAGGTAGAATCCGACATAGAGGTAGGAGCCGTGACTCCCCAAGACAGTTGCGAACGTCGCACTGGGGTCAGCGGAGCAGGTGGCGTTGTAGTAGGTGAGCGCGGTATCGACGACCGAATCGCTGGCGCTTCCGACCCGGGCATTGCAGTACGAGAGTGTCTCGTCGGTTGGGTCGCATCCCTTGGTGGCCGAGGCGAAGTTCGGGGTGGCCCCCAAGCACCCGCTCTCCTTGACGATGTCGTACTCGGCCCGAACCGTCCACAGAGAGTCGTCAGCTGTCCCCGTGTCCCCCCCGCTGCTGGACGCGGACCCTTGAAGCATGCGGAGGTTGGTTGGAGTCGCGTCCGCAACTGCAGACAGCGCAGCGAGGAGGAGCAGAGAGCGGTAGGTCATGGGCACGAGATGGATGTGCGTTTTGGTTTGGCGTGGATGATTGAAAAGTGACAAGTGGCCGACCAGTGAGGCGCGCGTCCGGGGTATCGCGCAGTCGACTTGCCATTGACCGCGCGTTGGGAATTGATCAGGCCCGTCGACAAGCAGCGATGCCAGTGCGTGCTGTGGGCGTGGAGACCCAATCGCAGCACCAGCTGGCGACACATCAGTGGTCGATTAAGATTATTATTTTAGGATCGATATTCTTCATTACAAACATTTCCAACTGCATTGTTTTAATATTTTCAATCAATACGAGTTCATTGTAGTATTATAAAGGTTTATTCGGCCCAAAATCCGGCAGGGATCCACCCGCTGCTCGAAGTGAGCGCTCGTTCTTGCGCCGACGCCTGACAGCATATACCAGAGC
Source organism: Phytopythium delawarense (assembly GCA_023338175.1). NCBI lineage: Eukaryota > Oomycota > Peronosporomycetes > Pythiales > Pythiaceae > Phytopythium > Phytopythium delawarense. The sequence goes on along the minus strand of JAADYF010000984.1, from coordinate 3,403 downwards.
TTCGGCCAGCCATTTTGCCGCAGTGAATGGATTTACGGCGTGTGTACAGGATGGCACAGCTGCTCTGCTGCTGAGGGCTTGCTCCTCACGCCGGTTGGCGACGAAAGCGTGCGCGGAAACCCGATTTTCAGTGTGGACAGGCAGGCTTGTAATGGTGCTCCTCACATTGGTAGGCGCAGCTAGCATACCGCGCTTGTTCGTTCCTTCGCGCTGAACGCTGTCAAGTTCGGGACGGCACTGGCAACCTTATCCGTTCGATCACTGCGGCACTCATTTCTCGTTTCGACCCTCGACACTCAGTCGCACCACAGCATTGGCTCAGCTCGCAGCAACGGAGTCGTCATTGGTGTTGCTGTTTCTAAGGTTTGGCCTTATTCAATACGGTGGCGCCATCTGATCAAAGCCAACTGGGCTGGAGACCCGTCGTCCGCATTCAAGATCACGGCTCCTGCCTCAACGTTGGATTCTACCTCGACGACGACTCTCAAGCGTAGGATCTTGCCGACGGATACCTTCTCGACGACATGCGCCTTGCGCGCAAAGAGCAATCAATATGCGAGCCTTATACAACAACGAGCATTCACATGGCTCTGGAATGGATTGGAGGAGACACTCCCATGCACATGAGCAATAGTGCTGTGCAGCTGACAACGCTGCAGGTCAAGCCAATGCTCACGTTGACTGTGAGTCAGATCCCTCTGCGAGAACTTCAACAAGACTAATCTCAGCCGATGTGGATGCATGAATCCAGCATAATGCACGCATATTTCCAGCAGCACACGGGATGCGATTCTCATTGTGGATACAAGCTCCACTCTCATCTGACTTGCGACGATCAGTGAGATCAACGAGGTGAGAAACTTGCCGGTCCGATTAATTAAGTACCCTGTGGGTGTCACGCTCTCGGGTGTCGGCTCACTTCTCGATATTCTGTCGCCTCAACAAGACCAAGTGCGCCTATGCCCTCGCCTTCTGTGCTGCTGCTCGCTGCTCTCGCCACGGTGGACAGTGCTGTCGCCGAGAATGGCACGCCGTCCGCGTCAGGCGACGGCGGCGACCCGGTTGCTGTCCCGGACTCGTGGCTCGTGCGATTCGAATACGACCTGGGCTTGAGCGCAGGCTGCTTTACCAGCCCGCCAAACTTCGTCGAAGCCACACAGGGCTGCTACACCGATGAAGGGCCACTGGCCGATTGCTCGATCCAGTCCGGAAGCACTTTCAACTCAACCGAGGACGTCCAGCTCGTCTACTACTCGAGCGAATGCACAACCGACGTGACCTCTGCGATCAGCAAAGCGTACGATGACGCGGGTTTCGTGGGCATCCGTCTGGACCATTTCCTCGACGACGACTGTGAAACATTGGACTACACGACCGCCTACTATCCCGACAGCAAGTGCCACCAAGGCGCGAGAGTCGACGCGAGTGGCAACTGGGTCGGCGTGGGCACCTTGGTCTCCTTCGACGCCTTCAACGCGACAGCCAGCGTGCTTCAGTACAGCACCACCGACTGCAGCGGAGATCCGGCGGTCGAGACGATGATCGACGCGAAGATGCTGAAGTCCGATGCGTGTGTCAACAGGGTGAAGGCCTCCACCAACTACCCGTTTGATGATGAGTCCGGTGGAAGCAACGGCGGCAGCATCCAGAACGGGCTTGCGACCGTGGTGGTAGCGGTCGTCACGGCGGCCATTGCTCTCCATGCGTAGAGATCGACACTTCCACGACTGCTGTTGGGTCGACCTGGTGATTTGCGGGCCAACATTTGCCAATACGAACGAGTCTTGAACCCCTTTATTCATAATGTTACTACTCCGCTTCGATCTATGCGTGCTTGTGTTTGGGACTTCCCGCGACCACGGCCACCTCCTCAGCCTTCATGTGCACTCCTGGCAGCTCCTCGGGCAGGCTGCACTTCTCGAGAATGTCGTCTACAACGCCCTGGTGGAGAAAATTGGCACCCATGGCCAGGATGAGGTAGTACCAGTACGCGTGCAGCACGATCAGGATGCAGAGCATGATGTTCATCGGGTCCTTGAAGATGCCGGGCACCTCCGGGTTGGTGCGCGGCAACGTGAACACGGACGTCGCGATTAGGTGGTACGGGAGCACGAACAGCCGGGTGTAGGCCCAGGAGAGCACCACCGACATGTACACGGACAGCGTGAGCGTCGTGCGGCCCGCGTCCATGACGCTCTTGACGCCGTCTGCAGTCGGAAGCAACGGATCAATCGCATTAGTCGTTGTGCCATGCTTGAATCAACACCAGCGCGAGACTTACAGGCTGTGACGTCCCCAATGTCGTGTGTGAAGACGACGAGCGCGCCGAACGCCGTGAAGTTGGCCAGGTACGAGCCCGAAATGAGCAGCACCGTGGCCACGTGGTGCACGAGGTTGACCATGAAGTCGCTGCGCATGGGCGACAGAAAGATCATGTACACGAGGCTGTGCACGTGGTAGCCGAGCTGAACGAGGAAGTAGTAGCGCAGCTTGTTCGACGGAGGCGTGTGCAGCGTCTCGTAGTTGCGCTCGACCGTGCCGCTGCCCCCGAGCGCCGTCGGGAACCACGGCTCGTCCTTGAGCACCGCAAAGCCCACGGACGTGATGACCACGTAGAACGAGAACTTGAAGAAGACGGTGGCGAAGCGCTGCACGCGGTCCTCGAGCACGCGGTTGCGCGGCGACAGCCACCGACGGCCGAGCGGCATGAACGCCTCGGTCAGGAAGAAGCGCAGCGCTACGATGGCCGCCGCGGTGGCGATCGAGAGGCCCATGTCCGATTGCTTGGGCATGCTCGCGGCTGTCTCGGGGTCGCGCGGGAAGGCGGCGCGCATCGCCGACACGCCGAAGAGCTCCACGTAGCACAGCGGCACGAGCGTGACCGTCAGCGCGACCATCACGTACTCTTCTGTGCCCAGCGCCGACTTGGAACTCGCGTCGCTCCCGCCCATCGTGTCCGGCGTGCTCGTGTCTGTGTTGCTTGGTGGTGACGACTGGGTTGGTCGATCTGCTCGCCGCCGCTCGAATTGGATTGTGACCTTTGCGCGCTGCTGCCCGACTCTGCCCGCCGTCAGACGACTAGCAGAGCGGATTAAGTGCCGAGCACCGGCGAGCGTCATCACGGAAGCGCGCCGAAGAACGCCAGCGACAGCGAAGTGCGCCACGTACCAGTGCATGTCGAGAGGAGCGTCGATCCGGCCGGCGGCGTAATCCTCCACGACCGGGGAACAGAGAGCGTTGTGCATTCGATTCGACGCCAGAGCCTGCCTTCTGAGGATCGGACGGGTGCGACAGCCAAAGCGGCGGCAACTGCGCGTCGAAGCGATGTTTGGTCCGGCGGAGGCGAGAGACATGGCACGCGCGTCTTTAGCGTAAACGAAATACCCATCACAAGTTGAAGGTG
>JAADYF010000983.1:0-11025 GCA_023338175.1 Phytopythium delawarense | reverse complement strand
CGGTAAACTCGGCCCACCCATTGACACCGCGCTGCCGACGGCGCCCAACCAAATTCGCTTGGCCGTCGCCGCGCCTCGAGGAGCATCTTCATCCTCGCTGCTCGGATTGCTCCCGCTGCCCGCCGCGCGCTCCCTGGGCCCTCCACGCGCGCGCCACCGCCCGCCGGAAATGCGCAAGACGCCGCTGCGCCCATCGGCGCTGGCCGCGCGCCTGGGCGAGCACTTCCCGCCGAGCAATGGCAGTTCGCTGAGCGCCAGCTCCCGGCGACGGCTGCGCTCGCGGCTGCCGCTCTCCCGCGCGCTCAGCGACGCGGCCGACCCGCTGCAGTGCGGGGAGCAGCCGCCGCCGGCCGCGGACCAGCGCAGCGTCGAGTCGCGCGCGGCCGCGGGCGTGAACGGGGCCGCGCTCGGCGTGAACGGGTTCGCCAAGCTCGAGCAGGAGCGGGGACTCGACGGCGAGCTGGCGCCATTCGTGCTGCCGCTGACCAGCGTGCTGCAGGGCAAGTACGACCCGGACCGCGAGGACGCGGAGCAGGTGCTGCACGACATTGAGTTCACGGCGCAGCGCATCGGGTTCCCCATGGTGGCGGACGACGCCGAGGAGCACGCGGACGGCGCCGAGGTGGCACTGGACGAGGCCGGCGACGACGCCGTCGAGCGCCTGCGTATCCGCGACGAGTCGCGCGAGCACGCGACCGCCAAGGCCGAGCGCGTGCTGGCCATCCTGCGCCACTCGATGACGGAGCTCGACATCAGCAAGGTCATCCACCGCGTGGCCCAGTACGCGACGCTGCCGCGCGTCACGGCGCTCTCGCGCAAGCAGTTCCTGCGGTCGCTCGAGAACCGCTTCGGGCCGGACCACCGCGACGAGTACGCCCACTTCCTCGCCTTCCTGCAGGGCAACGACGACGTGCTGGATGGTCTCGAGGCGGATGCCGCCTCGGCGTCGGCCTCGACGTCGTTGTCGTCGTCGGGTGACGAGGCGGACGCGGTCGACGAGGACTGCGAGGCGGAGGCGGCGGTGCCTGCCATCATGGGGCTGCACCCGGAGCTGGCGGCCGACCCGCAGTTCATCGGCATCGTCTTCTGCTACTGCCGGCTGGCGTGCCTCAACTCGCTCAAGCTGGTGCAGCGTCCGTCGCCCGGGCAGCAGCGCGGCGCCAAGTCGAGTCTGTGGCAGGTCAAGAACGACTTCCGCAAGGTGCTCGACATGGAGGGGCTGGGCCACTACGCCGACGTCATGGGCCTCGACCGGCCGGGTGAGCCGGCGCGCGACGGCGGCAGCGGCGAGCTGACGGCCGAGGAGGACGCCGAGTGGCAGGAGTTCAACCTGGAGAACGACCGCATCGACTTCCGCATGCTCATGGCGCAGACCCAGGAGCTGATCGAGCTGCTGACGCGCGAGCTGCCGAGCGAGACGATCGCCAAGATGCTCATCACGATGCTGGCGTCGCTGAAGACGTCCAAGCTGCACCGCAAGATCTTCCAGGAGATGGTCTGCAACCTCCAGACGGCCTTCCCGGCGCAGTTCCACGAGCAGGTGCTGTCGTCGCTCGTGCCCTTCCTCTCGGGCAACAACGCGACCTTCGCCGACTTCGACGACTCGGCACTGGCGGCCCACACTTTGCAGCACCACCGCATGCGCCACGAGGCCATCCTGCGCGCGCTGCTCGAGTGCCGCATGCGCGTGGGCCACCTGCTGATCCACAACATCGACAGCGTGGACCCGGCGACGTCCGTCTCGCAGAAGCTCTCGCCCGAGCAGCACGAGAAGGTGATCGCCACGGCCTGGAACCTCGTCAACGTGCTGGACGACCGGCAGTACCACATGTTCTTCTCGCGCTTTCTCAAGTACAAGCTCGCGTGGCGGCCCAACCGCACCACCTTCGGCCAGACGTTCCTCAAGGACATCCGCAAGACGCTGGGCGACCGCACGGCCGCGCTCGTCATGCCGCTCTTCGAGCAGACGTACAACAACCTGTCGGTCGAGACGCTCACCATCTGCCGCGTCAAGGCGCGCCACGCGCGCAAGCTGCTGCGCGCCAAGGGCGAGCTCACGCCGCTGGACGACCGCGCGCGGCTCGCGTTCGAGCGGGCCTGGCAGCCCGAGCGCAGCGTCTTCTACCGCAACCTGCCGCACGGCGTGACGGAGAAGCACCTGCGCGACGCGCTGGCGCTCGTGGGCGAGGTCGAGCGCTTCTTCCTCTTCGCGGACCCGGTCGCCGGCGCGCCGGACGAGGTCGAGGCGCCGAGTGAGGACCTCGCGGCGGCCGACGAGGACGCGGCCACCGAGGACGCGGCGGAGGACGCAGAGGAGGCGCCGGCCAAGAAGAAGCGCGGGGTCGGCAAGGCGCTCAAGACGCCCAAGCGCAAGGCGCACGTGATCGCGTCGGACTCCAAGACGCGGTTCCACGCGCTGGTCGAGTTCTCGACGGCGGACGCGCGCGAGCGAGCGCTGATGCGCGCGCTGCAGATCTTCGGCGTCATGATGGCCGGCTGGAAGGAGTACCGGCCCGTGTTCTCGTCCGAGGCGCCCTCGCGCACGTCCATCTTCCTGCAGGACGTGCCGTTCGGCACGCCCGTGGGCGAGCTGCTGGACGAGGTGAACCGCGCGCTGGCCAGCGGCGAGCAAGGCGCCATGGGGCTCGAGGTCACGGGCACGGTGCCCCGCGAGGTGATGGTCACGAGCGGCCGCATGGAGCTGCGCTTCGACTCGTTCCGCGAGGCCGCGCACGTGGTCGAGCGCCTGGGCGAGCACGTGCGCGGCATGAAGAGCCGCCGGCCGCCCTCGGACGAGGACGCCAACCTGCTGCGCGCGCAGGCACTGCACGCCGACAAGCTGCGCCGGCTGGAGCGCCGTGCCGCGAGCGACAAGAAGCGCAGCGACAAGCTGGCGGCCGCGCAGCTGGCCAAGGAGCGGAAGGCGCGCGCGCAGCGGCAGCAGCAGCGCGACCTCTTCCTGGACGCCGGCGACGAGAACGAGAACGAGGACGAGGCCCTGGAGGCCGAGGACGACGCGCTGGAGGAGGACGGCGACGCGCTCGACGGGCCCAGCGACGAGGACGAGGACGAGGACGCCTACTTCGAGGAGGCGCTGGCGCGCGAGGCCGCGCTGACGCCCGCGCAGCGTGCGCTGAGGGACGTGCCGCGGCCATTCGACGTGACCTGGAGCCCGGCCCCGCGCGCGCGCAACAAGCACGTGTACCTCTAGTCGGCCGCCTCGCCTGCCGCCTGCCGCCTGCCGCCTGCCGCCTGCCGCCTGCTCCACGCCTCGACGCCTCGACGCCTCCATGCGCCAAGCCTGCATGCCTCCATGATAGACGACCGGGACCCCCGTCACTCGGCACGACCACGAACACGAACTCGATCACGAACGCGCTGGGAGATGCTAGATACTTGCCATTAACACGCCATGCTCGACACCGAGACGCTTACTAGGTACAGAGGAGGGGGAAGCGCCGCGCCGCGGGGGACGAAGCTACATGCACCGACACGGACACGACACTGGAGGCCGCTCCGTCGCCCGCGAGCACCCGCGGCGCCTGCCCCGCTCGAATAGTATAGATAAATGCATCCCCGCCGCTCAGAAGAGCAGCAGGTCCTTGGTCATGCGGTCCGAGATGGTGGCGTGCTCGCCGCCCGCCCGCAGCGCCGGGTCGGTCGTCTGCGCGAACCGCGGGTCGCGCGCCATCATGCGCTCGAGCAGCGAGTTGGACTCTGCGTAGCGCCGGATGAGGTGCTCGCAGAAGCTGTCGTACGTGTTGTGGCCCTTGTAGATGAGCCGGCCCGTGGCGTAGCTGGCCGTGCGGTAGGCCTCGACGTAGGTGCCCGCGACGCCGTCGACCTCGCGCGGGCGGAAGACGACCCAGCGCTTGAAGAGCCACGGGATCGTGTCCTCGTCCTGGAAGTCGCGCTCCTCCAGCACGCTCTGCTGGCAGATGATGCCGCGCTGCGCCTCAGGCTCGAAGCGGCGGCAGACCAGGCTGTTGTAGCTCACGTTGGGCACGCCGTGCACGTTGAGCGACCACTTGCCCGTCGTCTTGGAGTACACGTGCGCCACGTCGGGCGCCAGCGGCGTGACCACCACGTAGTGCTTGCGGCCGTGCTTGATGCTGATCTTCTGCGCCACGTTCGTCTCCCAGCAAAAGTCGTACATGTCAGTGAAGGCGCACGGGAAGAACTTGGCGTTGTGGATCGTGTAGTTCTTCTCCGTGATGGCCAGCCGCAGCTGCCACCCGTCCATCTCGATCGGCAGGCACGAGATGACCTCGGGCGAGAAGCTGCCGCTCTCCAGGCTCATGTTGGTGCGGATGAACCCCGCCACGTTCAGCAGCGTCTGCTTGCGCGCCTCGCTCAGCGAGTACCCCGTGGCCGGGTCGATCGCGTGCATCACGCTGCTCGCGTCGTCCGTCTCGATCTGGTTCACGTCCGACGACGACGACTCCTCCCCGCCGCTGTGCATGCCCGCGTGTGGGTCCTCGCCGCTCGCCTGCCGCGTGTCCAGCGCGAACGCGGCGCCCACGCCCGACGTCGTCACGCTCGCGGTGGCGGAGGAGGCGCTGGACGTGCCGCCGCGCGAGCCAGAGCTCATCTCGTCCACCTTGCGCAGCGACTCGTCCAGCAGCTGCGCCAGCCGCGCCGCGCGCTGCTGCGTGGCCAGCGACGCGCGCAGGTGCGCCACCTGGTCCTTCAGCGCGCTCTGCAGCTCCACCACGTGCGTGCGCAGGAACTGCAGCTCGAGCTTCTGCTTCTTGCGGCACCGCCGCGACGCCGCGTTGATCTTGAGCTGCCGCTCGCGCGACACCTTGGTCTTCTTGCCCGTCGGCGTCGTCGCCCCGCCCGACGACAGCGCCGACGCCGACGCGGCGTCCGCCTCCTTCTTGACGCGGGCCGCGCGCGCCGCCGACACGTCCACCGTGTTGGTGCTGCTGTTGACCGCCGGCGAGGCCGCCGGGCCGCCCGGCAGCCCGCGCGCGCGCACCATCAGAGACGCCGGCGGCGGCTGCGGCTGGCCGCCCGCCACTTGGCGCATGGCGATCATGGAGCTGGCCACGGCGGCCGTGGGCGACCCACGCGGCGACGGCGACGGCGTGCTGCTCGTCACGCTGCCGTCCGTCGACATGCTGTCGAACGCGCGCTTGCTGCCGACCGCGGGCGTGGGAGACGGCGCGCGCCGCACGATCCCGCGCGTCGCATTGCTGCTGCTGCCGGCGGGCTCGGACGGCGCGGACGGGTACCGCGGGGCCGAGGCGGCCGCGGCGTCGGCCGGGCGCGGGTAGTAGTAGTCCCAGGGCGCCCCGCCGGCGCCAGGACCCGCGGCAGCGCCCGAGCCGACGGTGAAGGCGTGCTGGTCGCCCACGTAGCCGAAGAGCGCGTCTCCGTCCTCGAACTCGTCGTCCGCGTCCTCGCCGGCCACCGCGGGCTCGTGCCGGTTGAGGTCGAGCGGGGCCACGTCGCGAAGCGCCAGCGGGGCCGCCGCCGGCCCGCCCACGGGCGAGAAGAAGAGCGCCGAGCCCGCGTACAGCGCGTCGTCCGCCTCGGTGGCGGCCAGCGCGTCGAACTCGCTCTTGAAGACCACGTCGTCGTCGCCCAGCGAGCTCGCGGGCGTCGACGCGCTGCTGGACGGCGTGCCGGCCACCGAGGGGGCCGAGCTCATGGCGCAGGAGGCCATGGAGGCCGCGGAGGAGGCGCTGAGGGACCCGAGGGAGCCCATGGCGGCCATGCCGAAGGTCGGCAGCGCGCCGTAGCCGCTCGCGGGGCTCATGGGATCAGACGCCGTCGAGGCGCCCGGGGAGCGCTGCATGGATCAGACTCAGATCGCGAGGGGGAGGCAGGCAGCGGCCGCGCGAATCGCAAAGTGGACGCGTCCCGCCGGTCGGCCGCGGACGCGCAGGTGGAGGTGGATGCGGACGGCGGGGACCAGTGCGGACCGTAAACTAACGGCGCGGAGCGGGCCGCTTGCTTGCTCTTCGCCGCCGCCGGATGGGCGCGGCTGGGCACTTGGCTCCGGTAAATTTCAGTCCGCGGCGATGTTCAGGTGTGGCCCACCGGCTGCGGATGCGGATGCGGCCGAGACCCGCAGAGGTTGCTGCTGTGATTTCCGCCAACTCGGCCCCACAAGAAAGTTTCCGATCGGGGGGCGATGACTAACCCTCTGATACTGCAACCCGCGGCTTCTTCCGAGCCTATCCACCCCTTATATGGCAACGGCCCCCATCCCACGCGCCGGTTTCTGGCTGCTAGATGCATCGAGGAACAGAGGGTACGCGGAATAAGAGGTCTCGCCGATTGACCGCCGTTTGACGCCTGACAGGCCGATTTGATGCACAGGATTCTTTTTTTCGTTGCGAAGCGGCGGGTCCCATACAAGGAGCAAGATAAAACCCGCGCCATGTTGCCAGAAAAGCGAGGTGCAAGCACAAAGCACGAAACTCCGCCGCAACCGCGTGCGCCGTATAATGCCATGCACTGCGCTGCATCCCACGTAAACGACGGCCTCTCTCGATGAGTGAGGGCCCGCTGACGCCCGCGGATCGGAAGCGCTCGGTGTTAAAGCCCGCCGAGCGCCAAAGAAGGAGCGAGCGAGTCGTCTCTCTCCCCGCAGACCAGAACTGCGGCCGCAAACGGTTTCAGCGGGGTATTCCCCTCAGGAGGCTCTCGCGCACCACCAAAACCCTATAAGTCATCGAATAGCACGCCCGGGGCTGCTAATAAATGTCAAGGGCCGAGGGCCAGTCATTTTCTCCCCCGCGGCGCATCTTGGACGCATCTCGAGTGGCGTGGCCTCATTTCTCCCGTGAGAAAAAATGCGAGCACTCGGAGTGGAGGTGAGGAGGACATATCGGTGCAGCACATTGGGTGGAGGCAAGCCCAGCGCTTCCGTACTGTAGCGTGCAGTTCCCTCACGTGCGGCGCACTGGGGACGGGGCCCTCGATGGGCACCGCCACGGTGGCTTCTCGCCACCGCGCAGCGAGCCTTGATTGCTTGGAAAATTCCCGTCCTCTTGTCGTCTGTGTTGGGTCTCAGTTGGCCGGCAACTTCAACGAGGGGCAGAGCCTCACCCCGCCGCGCAACACGGTCTTATTCAGCCCACGTGACGGACTAGGAGGCCGGCAGACGAACCGGTTGGGCCGACCGCAATCCCTCCGTCCACGGCATATTGGCGGTCCGCCATGGAGCGTCCGAGGCGCGGGAACCGCCGGGGAAGGCGCCGAGACGCTCACACCCTCGACTGGGGCGGCGTCTTGGAAGACGTTCCCCGCCCATGAGTTGCGTTTCCAGGGTCGCAGCAATGCGCAAAGGGGCGACGTGCCGCCCACCCAACGACTGGGATGGCCAGCGCCGGGATCCTCGGCTGCCGCGCCTCGTCCGCCGCACGAGCTTCTTCAAGTGATATTCTCCGCCTCGTGCTCCCCATCAGCTCGGACTAAGACTCCCGACACGAACATGGATCGGAGCACCACTGACGACACTGGTGCTTGGGCGGTGCGCGTTTATACTGGTGTTTGTATGGGCCGCTTCAACTTCACCGAGCGCCCCCCGAAACGCGGCGAACCGTGGGCGCCGGATCTATACGGACGCGGTTGTCCTCACGAACACGAGGTTTCTGCAGCGCACATCGGTCCGCAGCCAGAATCTCCGCGCTGACTCCAGCTTTGCGGGCCGGTTCAACGTGGGAAAGAGGACAGTCACATACAGTTTCCCAGTGTAGTCCACCGTAAAAGCGAAATGGTTCAAGGAGCCGGGTCCATGTTGAAGTGGCCACGTGAGGGCGGGGCGGCCTCTGATACGTCTGATTATCGTCCAATCCTCGGCCGAGGAAGGGAGAAAAGCTCATCTCCATTGGTTGAAAAGACGCGCTACCCGACTCATCCTGCAGGGTTCCAGTGCGTCAATGTTGATTTCTCACAATTGTCCCCCCCCCCTCGGCATACAAATGGCAAGTGTACTGCATCGTGGGGACGAAACCTCCATGGTGGTCAGCACGCCCATCACGAAATGAGACCAACTGACCAGCAAGCGACCTGCAACGGCGGGATGGCAGGCGGGAGGGCGAGTCACTTGCGGTTTGTATGGGATCCACCCGCGCGTCTCTGAATCGCAACGTGCTGCCAACTCGGTCAGCTCTGTTGAGTGATGACGTCCCCAGCCGGGCACGAGTAACCCGCGGTCGACCGGGATCGGATGGTCGACAGCCTGCGTGTCTCGAGACTCTCAAGTGCTCGCGGCTAGGCGGCCGGGTCTCTCGAGACGACCTCGAGACTCGTGTCGAGACGCGAGTCGAGGGGGCAGCGCCAGAGGTGGAAGACGTGGTCGTAGAAGGAGCAGCTGCCAACTATGGGCGTCGCGGCCAGCAGCGCCGAAGGCAGCCGCCACCAGTCCACACCGTACGCGAGCGACTCGTGGCGCTCATAGCGCGCGGCGCAGCGCACGTCGTCGACCGCGCTCGTGTCCAGCACCTGAAAGCCGTTGTGCATGCAGGCGGCCAGCAGCAGCTCCTGTTGATGCATTCGGCGAGAGAGAGAGAGAGAGCGAAGGGTATTAGGAGGGGGCTGAAGGGCGACAGCGTCGAGGCTAGAGAACGCACCTGGCGAGAGGCGGAGGGGTGCCACTTGAGCCGCCAGACGCCACCGCCGGCGTGGTAGCTCGCGAGCGGGCGGGCCATGCTGCGCGGGTCCCAGAGACTCACGTGCTCGTCGTAGCTGCCCACGGCCACGAGGCGCGGGTTGTGCGGGTGGAACTGCACGCTACATACGCCCATGGAATGCTGCCGGGCGTTCTTGAACGTGGGTGCCGCGGTGCCGCTGCGCAGGTCCCAGCCCTTGAGCGTCGCGTCGTCCGCGCCCGAGAAGACCACGTGCGGGTTGTGGCAGTCGAAGGCCGCGATCCACGCCTCGATCGGCGAGCCGAACAAGTCGTGCGCGGCCCACTGGCAACACGACCCGCCACATTCGCTCAGTCATTCGCCGCCGTAGATCGCCAATGCCCAGTCCAAGTACGCACCTTTGCCTCGCACGACAGACCCATCGGCGTCGCTTTCCACACGCTCAGCGCACTGCAAGCCGCAGGTCCAGAGCCACATCAGCACTTACGACTCGAGACCCGCTGCCAGCGGCACCATGCCACGCATGAAGAGCAAACTCACCCGTCCGAGTGGCTGACACAGATGGAAGGCTCGCTCGTGGCGTGCACGCGGTCGCTCCAGTCCAGCGACAGGCACATGGAGTCGGCGTCGCCCTCGGTCGCGACCCCCGAGTGCCGCAGGATCGCTGGCGCATCTCGATCCGCATCTGCGGCCGGCGTGAGCTCGTATAGCTCGAGCGTCCCCGCGGCGGTGGCTGCTCCGAGCAGCGCGCGCCCGCCATGCACTTGGGCCGACCACTTGATGTCGAAGATGCCGCTGGCCGTCTCCAGGTGCTGCGTCTTGGCCACCTGCACGGATTCGTCGCCCATCAGGTGCAGATGCTGGAGCGTGCCGCTCCGCCGGTCGCCGCCTTCGTCCTTGTGCAGCTGGTACGTAGCCACGACCATGGACGCCTCCAGGCCCGGAACGGCGCACGCCTCGACGCAGTCCGCCGTCTCGCTCGTGTCGAACGTCGCCAGCGTCTCCGCCATGGTGCTGCGGCTCGCAGAGCGCTCCATGTGATGACGCTGAACCGCTTGTCCAGTGATCTGCTCGCTGGTGTCACCGCGTTTCGGCTCGATGAGCAGGCTTTTTTACCGTGTTCTGCAAAATAAAGCGTGTATTTATGAGATTTACACATTCATGATCAACTTTATTATGGTTATATATGTATATAAATAGTTCTTATTGTCTACATATGAAATGTTTTGATCACCAAGAGTGATGACCATTCGCGTCGCTTGGGGTCCATTTGCCATGAGCAGCTCCGACGAGGAGGGCGACCTGTTCGCGCGGCTCGAGAGCGACGACCTGTTCGCCGAGAGCGCCGCGCAGCTGGCCAAGCGGCAGGAGGCGCAGCGCTTCGTGGCGCAGTATGCGCGGCGCGACTGGGGGCTTGCGGCACGGCAGCAGCGCGCGGTGGCCGCCGGCGGCTTCGGCGACGAGGAGCACGTGTCCGAGGGCGACGTCGAGCTGTGCGGCGGCAAGCGCGTGCGCTTCCTGGAGAAGCAGGGCCAGCAGGCCAAGGTGTGGGACTGCGCGCTCGTGCTCGCCAAATTCCTGACGGCGCCCGCCTACTTCCCGACCGGGTTCTTCGCCGGCAAGCGCGTCATCGAGCTGGGCTGCGGCATCGGCGTGCCCGGGCTGTCGGCGGCCGTGCTAGGTGCGCGAGAGGTCGTGCTGACCGACTTGGCCATGGCGGTGCCTTGGATCCGCGCCAACATCGACGCCAACCGCGCCAGCTTCGGCCCCGACACCTCCTGCGTCGCCCATGCGCTCATGTGGGGCGAGCCAGAGGCCCGAGAGGAGGCCGACAGCGCGACCGAGGGCCCGTTCGACGTCATCCTGTGCTCGGACCTGGTCTACGGCGAGCGCTCCATCGCGCAGAAGCTCGTGTGGACGCTGCGCGCGCTGACCCACACGCGGTCGCTGGTCGTGTCGGCCCACGAGGCGCGCTTCGCCGGCGACCGCGGCGCCTCGTTCTTCGAGCTGCTGGCCAGCGAGGGCTTCTCCGTCTCGGCCGTGCCCACGGACGCGCTCGACGCCGTCTACCGCGCCGACGGCATCCACGTCCACCTCATCTCGCCGCCAGCGGCGCCGACCAGCTAGCTTTGTACTTGTGTGATTCAGTACACCCTCTCTAGAACTCTGTGTTCATCTACTGTTTTGAGATGGAATTAACCAAGCAGTACCGTGTCGCTCCGAAGAAGTGCGCTTTTGGACGGCTAAAGTGCTACCGATTAGACAACACACCTCCAAATACAGTAAAGCGCGTCGATATGCAACGGGGTCTCGTTCAATGACCTTGCACACATTATATTTTGTCGTACCATCGTGCCACCTTTTGGGATGGGCAAGTGTACTGATTGAACCAAAAATCCATTGAGTGCCATTGTTGCGT
>JAADYF010000982.1:0-11035 GCA_023338175.1 Phytopythium delawarense | reverse complement strand
TGTCGCTCGTTGCTCGTCGCATTCACTCGCTGGCAAGTCAGGAAGCACCGAGAGGTCTGCTGCGTCGGACGTCGCCGCGCGCACGCCACTCGCTCGTGTGTCCGGGGAGTGACCAGATCCGAGCTTCGGGCGCTTGGGGTTCTTCTCCCCGCAGCTGCCTGCCGCTCGCTGCGCGATCTTCTCCGAGCAGTCGCCTTCCTCCGCCGGCTCGCCCGTCTCCATGATCGCCACAGGTTCCACCTCATGGACGCGCGCTTGGACGATCGCTACCACCGTCTCCTCGCCCAGCTGTTCGCTCAATCGCCGTCCACCATCATCGCCTTGGTCGCTGTCGTTCTCCGACACGAGCTCGACCCATTCACGTCCATGTCCATCACGTCTCGCCCACCAGGATGGAGCCACATCCTTACAATAGTCATGGAGTTCTCGAGGTGGCTGGTGGTTGACGACGCCCCTTTCTGTCGCTGGTTATTGACAGCTGACTCGCGAGCCGCGGGTGCGAATCCCTTCCTGTCTCACTATTGACTCAAGATGACGATCACGATGCATATGAGGACAAGGCGAAGGACGCCTCTATCGTCCACCCTGTCTTCCACAGTCCACTAATAAGCAATTCGTGTCGGCATAAAGACCCACGGGCCTTGATTAAAGTTACGTGTCCTGCGCTGCCTTGCGCAGGAGCTGGAGGCACGGTTGAAACTACACATACGCACACAGCGAGGCAAGTCAGCGACTTCCAACACCTGGACGGGCATGACACGACAGACATTGTGACACGAGACGTACGTGCTTGGAGCGGCGGAACTTGGGCAGCGTGTCGCGCTCGAGCATCTTGGTGATGGAACGCTGAGCGGGCACGAAGAGCGTTCGCAAAGGGTCGTCGATGTGCGCCTTGATCTCGCGGATGAGCGCGCTCTCGAGGTTGACCTGCAGCTTGGCGTTGCCCGCGATGTACTTGCGAAAGATCTTCTGCGCGCGCAGCTTGAGGTAGCTGCGGTGTGGAATATCCTTGTACTCGTTGCAGTCCAGCCAGAAGTAGATGCTCTCGGTGCAGAAACTGGGATCGCGCCACCACACGCGCGTCAGTCAAGCCACCACAACCAAGTCAAGCCACACGAGTCATGCAAGCAATACGCAGACGCACATTTCCTCGGCGAAGAAGAGGAAGAGCGCACGCGTGTCGGCATTCTCGAGAATCATGGACACGCTCACAGCCTCCTCGCTGAGCTCGCGCGCCGCTGGCACGCCAAAGACCGACCCGCGCGCGCGGCTGCCGGCATCCACCGATGCAGATCCGTGGCCGGCACTGGCGCGAGCCCCAGTCCTAGGCCCGGTGAGGTCCCTCCGCGTTGCGGCGCCCATGACCGACAGCTTGGCGGTGCGCAACTCCTGTGGCGTGATGCGGATCGTCTCGTAGATGTCGCTCTGCTGGAACTTTGGGAAGAGTGTCGCGGCGAAGAAGCCCAGGACCTCTTCCTGCGCCTTGTTGAATATGGCCGGCCGCGCCTGCTCCAGGTTGTCGAGGATCTCGCGCTGCAGCGACTCGCTGAGCGTCACGTACTCGCGCGACGTCGGGTCGCAGAAGCGGTGGAACAGCTTCTTGGCCTGCCGCGTCAGGTAATCAGACGTCGGGAACTGCTGGAAGTGCGCGATCTCAAAGTAGAAGTACAGCTCGTTCGCGCACTGCTCCTTCTCCAGGAACAAGCGGAAGAAGCGCCGCAGGAACTCCACCTCGAGGAACTCGCGCAGCGTGATCTTGCTCACATTGACCCAATCGCCGCCGCCAGACGGCAGCGAACCTCCCGCTGGCGCATCGACGCCTACGCTCACGCCACCGCTGCCTCGTCGGACGTCACCACGAACACTGGAGATCGGCGTGGTAGACAGTTGTGTCAGCATGTCTTGGTGGAGCGCGTGCGTGCGGAACTTGGTGAGGTACTTGTGCTCCCACACGTTGAAGATGTACCGCTGCGCGTCCGAGAAGGTCGACTCGGAGGGCGCCGCGAGCTTCCAGAGGATATCGCGACGGATCTCCATGGGCAGTTCGATCTCGAGCTTGCCGCCGCGGCGCACGAACTTCTCGAAGATCTTGCGCGCCTTGTTCTGGATGTAGTGCTTCTGGCCGTGCGGGAGCCGCTGGAACTCGCCCACCTCCTTGTAGAAGAAGAGCGTGTTCTCCAAATCCTCCTCCTTGAGGAAGTCGCGGAAGAAGTTGACGCCCATGCCGTTCAAGATCTCCGAGAGGGTTGGCAAGCGAGTGTTGGGCGATAAAGCGACGGCGGTTAGAGTGGGCACACCGCTCGCTGCTGCAGCGTCTGCAGGCGTCTCGATTGGCCGGTGGAGTTGTAGAGAATTCCTCTTCGTGGTTTCAGTCGGGCCCTTGCGGATCGCCGCTTGGTACTCCAAGTACGGCAGCGAGCGGTAGAACATGTCGAGGTGCGAGTTGGCGAGTTCGGCGCTGCACAAGAGCACGGCCTCGTTGAAGACCTCAGGGCCAAGCGGGTACTCGATAATCTCCTGCAGCAGCTTCTCTTTAACGGCGGTGCCGAGGCAGATCTCGGCTTTGGAGCCGTACCGCACGTACTTGTTGAAGATCTTCTGCGCCTGCCGCAAGCAATAGTCCTGGTGCGACCCGTCTTGGTCCATGAGCAGCGACGGCTCGCGCTCGAACGTGTTGACGAGGTCTTCGAACGCGAGTGCGTCGATGATGAAGAGGAGGTTCTCTACCGAGTTACGCTCTTCCAAGAACTCACGGAACATGCGGCAAATGGCTGGCGTCGAGATTATGGCGTGGAGGTGGCTTCGGCGGTCCGATTGGTGGTGCCCGACGTTCATCTTGGCGAGACGAGCGAGCACGTTGCGCATGGATCCGACGCGCGTCGAGTGGCTGTACCCGAGTCTCCCATCCGCGCGCACGTACTCGTCAAAGTTGGTCGTGACAACTTCCAGCACGTCGAGCAGCAACATCTTGTAGGAGAGCAGCGCGCGCTCCAGATTGCGGTCCTGGATGTACTGCGACAGCGACTCGCGCTCGGCAGCCGATACCATGGGAAGCTCGCGAGGAGCACCCTTAGCGATGTACACCTCGAAGAGGTCCAGCATGAGACCGATCTGGAAGGAGCCCGTGCCGCCCGACGGGATCTTGAGCAGGTCATTGATCTCCAGCCAGAAGAGCACACAGTTCTCGCGGTAGTCGGACGTCGGCCGTGTGCTTTTCCCGGTAGAGTTTCGTCGCAAGGGCGTTGCATTGGGTAGTTTGTCGTCCCCTTCACTCTCTTCTTCATCCCCTTGCATACGCTCTTGGTGCGCGGCGGCCTGGATGAACTTGAAGAAGCCCATTCGCGCGCGTTCGTCGTGCAAGATGACCTCGAGCGATACCGAGATGGGCTTCTTCTTTCGTCGGTTGGCCTTGCTCACGGCGTCATCTGTAAAAAGTCGCGTCTCGCTCCCGCTGCGGTGCATTTGGGGCTTCAGCGACGCGTGCCTTGTCAAGGTGATTGTCGTCGTCAGTTGGGCGGCATCCCTAGGCTCTTGATGCTTCATCGAGAGTTCTTCCGACGTCACGCCGCTCTTCGCGGAGCGGTTGAACTGTGGTGCCGGCGCTCTCTTGGCTGACACCGAGAGCGACCGCTCTATCTTCCGTGGCGGCGCCGAAGACCGCTGCTGGGTTGAATGTGTCCCGGACTCCGGCGGGCTTGGATGCGAGCCAGCGTCTGCTTGGGGAGGTTGCGGATGCGGGACGACATGGTTCTTCGCAACTCCAGGAGATTTGTCTAGTTCCGATAGGTTGGGGGCAGCTGTAGCGGCGTGATGGAGCGGGGAGGCGGCGGCAGCAGCGGCGGCGACGCTCGGAGCCTCACGAGCGTGACTGGCGTTGATGCTCGGGTGACACGACGACTTGGTGAGCAGTTTTCCGTGACAGATGCCCATCTCGAGCGGCAAGGAGAGCGATTACAGAGCCTCTTGCTGCGCGAGGGCCATCGACTCCTTGCGCTGCGCACTCACACCGGAGAGAAGCGGCGAACGCCGTTCACGGGCTGCTGTCGATTGGACACGCCCAAGCCAAGCGCGTTCACCAGGCACCGACGAGTTTGGTCCGCAGTGCAGTCGGAGCTGCTGCCCTCCCGCGGAAAATAGCACCAGACAGACTGCTCCGACCAGCATTGGTTTGCTCTGACCCGAGGGATGGCCCGAGCTATCTATCAATAGGCTTGCCAGGTAAGTATTCGGCTCACTCTCAGCTTTATTTATAGGACAGAGTGGGGTCGGCAAGATGCCTTGCAAGCAAGGTCGCGTCGGCCAGAAGATGGCTGGTATCGAAGAGCACCCAGCAGCAGCGCTTGAGCCAATTGGAGATGAACGTGCCTGGCGTTGAAGTGCTCGAGAGTCAGGTGCAACTCTGCCAACAGTTACGGAGCCGACGGCGACTAAGCCTACCGACTATGAGCCGAACGTGACGGAGCCTGCCGCGACGAAGCCGACGGCGACGGAACCGTCTGCTTACCAGACCTCAGCGGAGGAATCTGCCTTCTCGAGTCTGTCGACGGTCTCGGCGTGGTTACACCTCTGGCTACTCGAGTGATGACGACTCCTCCATCCTGGTCAAGCTGCTCAAATTCATCCTCCGTAACGTTTCGGCGGGATCCAAGCATCACGGCGGTGGCAAGAGCTACTCGTCTGCTGGCCAAAGCCTTCGAGCATAGACGTCGTACACATTTTGTGTGAGAGTACGGCCCTTAGTTTGTAAACGAGCAAACTGTCCCTCTCGCTTTCCAACAGTTGCGTTGATCAGGTATGTAGCGTTGCTCGCTGTTGACCTGCTGTTGTTCAAGGCCCTCCTGGAGCAGCAGTATGATTTGCTCGAGCATCAGACGCTGTGCACATGCCTCGGTCCCCCCACCCGGTCGATCCACCAGAGCACTTTTATCTAGCATGGAAGTTTGTCCAACGCCTCGCAACGGCGTGTCCAACAGCGATAACGCCACACCAAACACGTGTGCCATCACACCCCCACGAGGATACTTCGATATCGAAGATGCGCGCGCTCCGGCTCCGGACTCGCCACGGACCGAGGCCGCCGTGGTCGGTTCAATTCGATCCGATTGTTCGCCCGCCCGCTTGGTCCACGAGCGCAGACTGTCCTGGATGTGGTCTGGACGACGACGCGGACTCCCTGAGCAGGCAGCCGGCTCTCCAAGCGGCTCCGCGTGTAGGTTGGAACGCGGCGAGAACCCGTGAGTGCTCGCGGAAGTGTTCGTGCGCAAGCCGAGCAAGACCTTATCACGGCAAGGAGGTTCTCGACGAAAAAATAGGTTACAAACCAGCGAAATGCAGAAAAACAAGCACGTAACTCGTAGGTGCTTGTCGGTCGACAGCTCGTGTCGGTGTGCCTCGCTGCAGCCCGAGACACTGGGTGGCGAAGCGGAGACGATCGTCCAGAGCCCTTCTTCACGTGGCGGCATGCAGCGCGCTAGCGAGCCTCTTCTCCGCGTCGGAGGCGTAGAAGTCGTGCTTGGTTCTCGCGCGCGCCTCCCGTTAGTGGCCAGGCTGAGGATGCACGCTTGGTTCTCGGGTGCAGACTGGTTGATGGCCGCGGAGGTGGCGAGTCGCGTTAGCGTCCTGCAGCGCCTGGAAGGCTCGGATCTTCTCTTCGCCTTGGGCGTCGCTGGTGTCGGGAGGCCGCCGACTCGTTGAGGAGAAGAGTCTCTTCATACGTCTCTCCACCATCCTGAAAAACGCCGAGTGGGCGAGGAGCTCGGCGAGGCGTTTGGGTTTCCCTTCACCCGCGTGTTGAAGTCCATGGCGCGGGCAGCGACCTCATTGGAGCATTTTTAACAGCGCCATGCCAATCAGCTCAGCCCTGGAGAGATGCGCGAAGAAAAAAAGGTAACAGTTACGATTCTGGTCGGGACGGGGGACACAAAACCCGAGTCAGAGCTGTGGACAGAAGCAAATGCACAACGTCGAAGGATCGGACGTCTCCGCACCTATGCGTCGCTCTGTGCGAGTGCTCCCTCATCGACTCATGCGAACAGCCTCGCGATGCGAGACGGTCTGTTCGCAAACACCAGTCGCTTCTTTGCAGTTCTCGAGACCTCGCTGATGGATATGATGGAGCGCAGAAAGAGCGACAATCATTTATCGCCGTGGTTGCCCTTGGACCCACTTTCCAGATCCTGAAAGGCGAATATGGCCGCGCCGGCCATGTTCATGTGAGGAAGCCACCCTGCCGTTACATTTGTGCATCCTTCACGTCTCATCGCGATGATGGACCGCAAACTTTCTACGTCTGGAGATCCAACGACGGCTCATGCTGCGGCTCGGATGCGAGTTTATGATTATAATCATTCAATCATTGTAATTGACACATTCTTGGTGCTAACATGACTGTCTGGCCCTCGTCGTGGTCACGGTGAATGGCTCGTGCCTTCGTTCAGCACCGAAGAAGCGAGGATGTCGCTCAGGGTAACGCGCTCGCTCGGGTCGACGCACAGCATCCGCGACAGCAGGTCGATCGTCGCGGGCGAGATCCGCTGGCTGTACCCCCATTTGTCGAGCACGGCGGCCACTCCATACAGCTCGAGCGCGAGGAAGTTCTTGTCGTCGCGCGACGCAAGCGGCACGAGTCGTGAGCCGGTGAGCAAGATGAACCACATGACGCCAAGCGACCAAATGTCGGCCTTGACGGGGTCGTAGCTCTCGTTCGCCACGACCTCGGGCGCCATGTAAAAGTCCTTGCCGGCGCGAAGTGAGCACGGCGTGCCGTGGGTGTCGACGGAGAGCGCAAAGTCGGAGATCTTGCAGACGTCGTCGCTCAGGAGGATGTTCTCGAGCGATAGGTCGCGGTGTGCGATGCCAACTTGCTCGTGGAGGTATCGGACGCCCTCGAAGACCTGCTTCATGAAGCCTAGCGACTGCTTCTCGGGCAGACCGCTCGTTGACTTGTGGGCTTCCAAGAGTGCGAACAGGTCCCCACCGTTGCAGTACTCGAACACGAGGTACAAATTTCCGTCCTGGATGATCTGGGCGAACGGGTAGACGATGTTCGGATGCACCTCGGCGTCCATCATGGACTGGGCGACGCGAAACTCCTGCAGGGGGTCGTCGAGCTGGCGTTTGAGTGCTTGGCCGTTCTGCATCTCGGCGGCAAGGTCGAGACTGATGTGCTTGACGGCGACGACGACGTTCGCTTTTGCCGGGCTACCGGCTTCGGCCGGGCTCATGCCGAACTCGCACTCGAGTACCTCACCGTAGAGCGTATCTGCGATATTGCGCCGAACAACGAGTCGGGCGTCCGTCATTGTCACGTTGGAGGTCGCAGACGACGCCATCGTGGATGAAACGTATGTGGCAGAGCTTGCGGTCGGACGGTTGGACTGCGCTGAAGGCGTCCAAATGCAGAGTGAGTCGCAGAGACTGACGAATATTCGTAACGAGTCCGAGGTTCCCGCCGAGCGACCCTCTGCGGCCTACTTTGAGAAGGCGGCGGGTGCAACGGTGGGAGTGGATGCCGGCGAACACGACAGGCGACGAACTGCACCGTTCTGCCGCTTCTTGGAGCGCAATCTTCTACCGACTGAAACGAGCCGTGGGAACGGCGCGCCGACCGAATCACCCTGCTTTCGGTATAAAAGCGCTGCGTGCCGTTCCGAAACTGTTTCGACGGACCTTGTCGACCCATCACCTCGAGATCTTCGGTATGTGCGTGTGATATAAACGTTCTTCGCGCTTCGCCGTGCCCTTGGTGGGCAACGGCTTGTTAGCCTGTTTCGTGCATCGCAGTGTCAGGCGTGACACAGAGCGCCTGTGCTGTATTGCGATATGATACACTGTGCTGTGCCGAAGCCGTCCATGGAAGAACGAGGCTTTCTCGCGGGCAACTTCGTCATGTGCATTCAAGATCGCTTCAGTATCCATCGAAAACTAAAATGAGTGGAGAGCAGCCAGCTCAATGAGCGAGGGGCAACCCCCATTTACAGTGGACGATTTGGATGCCGCGTGGCTAGTCTGGTGTATGGTGAGCTGGAACGTGCTGCTTCATATCAACCACGTTCGCCGCGCACGCCCCTCACTCGTCGAGAATAAACCCGTTGCTCGTCATTCGAGCGCCGTCCAAGACCTGAGCAGTGTCCGTCAGCGATCCAAGAGCGCGCATGACAGGGGTAACCAGGTCCATCTGGGTTCGCAGTCGCACGACCTTGTTCGACTCCCGGTCGCAATCGAACCAGCTCACGCACTTGAACTCTAGCCGCTGACCAAGCAGGCGCCGTGCGAATCCGTTCACACCAGTCGATTGTCCTTCTTCACGGCGGCCTCCAGGAGCTCGCTGATTCAGCAAGTGGGGAAACACTTCGCGCAGCGTCGCCTCGGAGACCGTGGCGCCCGCCCGTGTGACAGTCATAATGGTGTCGAAATACCCCGGCACCTTCACCATTCGGTCGAGTTGGAGCTCGAAGTCGTCGAAGCATCGTGCCAAGCGGATCCATAGGTCTGCGATCCCTTCAATGCCCTGTGTTTCTTCTGTTCCGCCACCGTAATACACCTCCGGCAGCATGGCAGACTTCAGGAACGCGATTTGTTCTCGCCCGCCGGGTGACTGGAGAAACAAATCCACCGCCAAAGAGGCCGATGGAGCAGTCGAGTCGGTCAGGGATTCTCTTCTGCCGTAGCTGGCACTGGCGCGGTATCTTGCCTTGTCAGGGGACGTACAAGTGCCCCGTTACGAAAGAGGCGGAAGTACTCGACGACGACATTCCAAGAGCTGGCGCTCGTGCGTCTCTCATACGCAAGGAAGCGGTAGTGAGACTCAAGCCTCGACACTTCGTCGCGAAGCAGCATAACCGCTCCTTCCAACTCCAGGCGATGCGTACGCTGCTTGCTGCGGTATCGGGCCTGGTTGGTGCGGCATTGCTCCCGCCGTCGCTCGGTCTTCACACGTACACGCTTGGTCGCCGTTCGAGACGTCGTCGAGCTCACGACCCGTGTGGACGATGAAGGCAACGGCAGCGACTCGCCACCTCTGGTAGCATCCGGCGTGGCCGTCGGCGTGTTTGCTGCGCCGTAGTATGGGGTTGTTGGCTCCGTGTGTCTTCGCGGCAGAGAACAGCACAGCGAGGACATGTCGGCGACTGAAGTTGTCGAGATGCCATGAGAGGGCTGGACGAACGGCGCCGCGGTACCCAAAGACACGGCCATCTCCTTTTGGTCGTTCTGCTGCCCGCTTCCGTCATCTCGGTCAAGCCGGCGCTTCTCGCCTCGTGTTTGCGCCGGGAGCGCGTAGCTATCGGTAGCGCCGTTGTGACGTGCGATCGCATGTGTTGTATGGCTGGATGCGGGACGACGGCTTGCCCATCCTTCATACGCTTGTGCGGGCGGTGTCGTTGTTGCCACCTGAAGGCCGATGGCCAGCTGCGTGACAAGTTGCTGCTGCCGTGACGCCGGCATCGTGGGTCCCGCGGGCTGGACAAAGACGTCACCACCAGACGCGCGGAGCTTGACGCTCTGAATCATGCCGTCGCTGAGCTCCGAGGAGTACTGTCGCGAGGGCGTCGTACCCCCGGGCGAGCCGCTCCATCTTGATTGTGCCATGGCCCTCCACCTGCAGTGGTCAGCCAGTGTCAGGCCTTGCGCGTGGACTTGAGTGCTCACTCGGCCGCGAATAACAAACTGAGTGGCCGTGCGTGATCCTCGCGAACAACGGTCCAAGTATGTACAGTGCAGACTGTCCAAATTTGGTCTCGCGTGCCTGAAGTGATCGCGGATGCGCCACTTCGAGCCAGCCAGCCAGTCGGTCTCCACCGGGGAGAGGCGTGCACGACACGTTTACCTGGCAACGTCGTGGCATTCGGCTGCATCAACGTCGCGGCGCATCAACTTTTCGCCCAAGTGTTGACTCGCCAGTCCGAGAATGTTGAACTCCCACTCTGATCGAGTGCTGGCTCGAAGGGAAGCCGCCCACAGGATGAAAAGTGATCATGGACGTGATCACTTCGCATTGATCTGTTTTAAGCCACAACATCGGTGGATCAAGGGTGGACGACAACATGAATAATGGTAGCAGAACATTGTGAGTGCAGTTGGCGAGGCTGTAAGTCATCCCTCCTGAGGCGCAAAGTGCAATGGCACGGCAACGCTTTCGCACGCAGTACATCAAGTCAGAACGCCCTCGTGCGGCCTTATTCACAGCGACGCCGATAGCTGGTTGTCGCCGTCCTCAGAGCCTTTGACTAGTCCTTCTCATTCGCGTCGACGCCAGTGTCCTTATTACTGTGACACTCGTGGGAAGCCGAGCACAACGCGCGGCTGGTCAAAGGGCGTGGAGCACAGCAGTCCATGCTTCGTAAATATATGTATGGATATGAAGATGTCCTGGGCTGTCGATGCTAGGGGGGAGGCCGCTGATCTGCTGTCCTTGAATCCGCTCTTGCAAGCGCCATGCTTTCTTTGATGTGGCCGGCTCCTCCCGGAGCATTGCATTACCCCATCACAACTTGCCGACCGCCCATACTGAATGTGGAGGCATACACGTTCGTGCATTCAACTTAGCGCGCCTTGAACTATCATCTAAAGAAGCCGTCGGCAGTCAGCCGGGCTCGATCGAGCACCTGGGCAACGTCTTGCAGTGACCCAAGAGCACCCAGCAAGGGAGGAATGATGTCGAACTGCGAGCGGAGTCTCAGCACTTGATTCGTGCGCGGGTGACACTCGAACCACATGGCGCACTTGAATTCGAGTCGCCGACCGCACAACTTCAGCGTCAGTTCGCTGTCGCTTGGCTGGTCTTCATGGTCAGATTCGTTTCGATTTTGTGGGCCGAGTAGGTTCGGGAACACGCTGCGAACTGTCGAGTCCGAGAACACCACGCTCACAATGGTGCTTGCGACCAACGTGTCGGGCTGTCCTGGGATCTTTTCGATGCTCTTCAGGTGCATCTCAAACGCGCTGCAGCTTCGCGTCCACACAATCCACTGCTCAGCAAGTGCGTCAACCCCGTTGGCTTCGTTCCCGACGAGATTCACGTCCGGCGACACAGCAG
>JAADYF010000981.1:0-11042 GCA_023338175.1 Phytopythium delawarense | reverse complement strand
GAGATCCCGTACGTGTTCGTGACGGGGCTCATCTTCTCGGTGCTCTTCTACCCGCTGGCCGGCTTCGGCACGACCGCAGGCGCCTTCTCCTGGTCCGGACTCGGCACGTTCCTCTTCTACTGGCTCAACGTGTCGCTGTTCATCCTCGGACAGACGTACGTCGCGCAGCTGCTGATCTATGCGCTGCCCAGCGTCGAGGTCGCGGCCGTCGCCGGGTCCATCTTTCACGGCATCTGCCTCCTGTTTGGGGGCTTCAACCCCCCCGCGGACGCCATCCCGGTTGGCTACAAGTGGCTGTCCGCCATCACGCCGCACCGCTACTCGCTCAGTGTGCTGGTGACGCTCGTGTTCTCCAACTGCCCCGACAGTGAGGACGAGTCGACGTCAAGTGCTCTCGGCTGCAAGGCGCTCAGCAACGCCCCCGTGAAGCTGGGTGACATCACGGTGCAGGGATACGTGGAGCAGGTGTTCAAGATGCGCCGTGACGACATGCTGAGCAACTTTGGCTACGTGTTCGTCTTCCTCGCCATCTTCCGCGTGCTGGCACTGCTGGCATTGCGCTACATCAACCACCAGAAGCGGTAGAGTTCTCCATGACCATGAACAAGACAAACCTCAATGCGTGCTATAAAGACATTTGCTGCATGTTCAGATAGAAACCACACCGCGTTGCTGCCCCTCCCTCATCATCCACACCATTGGAAGGGAGGCAAATGCGCAAGCGTCCGAGTGCTAATGCGTCGGCGAAGTCACGGGACGGTCATCCTTCGTGCCAAGCTCCGAGATGCGGCGGCTGTAGTCATCGAGAACCTCTTGCTCGGTCGTCCCGAGCCGCTTCATCGCCTTGTCACGCTGCAACTGCTCGTCGTTGAAGCCGAAGACGAACTCGACCTTGCGCGTTGGTGTACCGAACGTGATGCCACTGTAGCGGCGCAGCTCCTCGCTGCGCTCGATGTCCACGTCCGAGATGCCGAGCTTCTTCATGCCCTTCTCCTTCTTGAGGATGTCCATGTTGACACCGAGTCGGTCGAGCGCGTGGGGGCTGATCTCGTCGACCGAGATGGTGATGCGTCGGCGAACGCTGTTGGCGCCCATGGTGCCCTGCCGAGCGAGCCGCATCTTGTGAGGGCTCGACGTGCGCGCCGACATGACCACCGGGTCGACCTCGGAGGATGTCGCGAACGTCACGAGCATCGGTGTCGACGCCGACAGCAAGCCGGGACTTATCTGTTTGCTGAACGAGGCGGTCGATCGCACGGGCGACGACGCCAACGCCGACGATGTGTTCACGTCTGGGATAATGATCGGCGGCAGATGGTGGTCACTCGACGAGGAGTTGGACGTTGGCTCGATTGAAGACATGGTGACACCGCGGCGGGGGCTCCTGCTGGCTGGAAGCGGCGCGAGTTCCACTGCGTCCTGGGGGCCGTCGTCGTGCGCGACTGCAAGAGGCAGGGACGTCCGTTCGGGAGTGACAGCGCGGGCTGTTGCCTCTGGCGTCCGAGTCGGCACCGCGAGCAGTGCGGGGACCGAATTGTCTCGGGGGCTGCGTAGCGATGAAATCCTTGCCGCGTGCGCTGGTTTCGAAGATGCTCGAGATGGAGAGATAGCAACTGGCGCCGCGGTTGGCGCGAAGCGTCTCGAGAAGGAAGAGATGAGAAGACAGGTGAGAAACAAAACGATCACCTGGCTGTGGCTGGTCGCGGCTCTTTGATCAAATCGGCGCGTCCCGAATTGGACGCGACCAGATATGCGCCAGGAACGCCAGCCAGCTAATTTTGAATGGACTCCTCCGTGAGTTGGTTGTTCAACCGCGATCCCACGCATCGATCCAATCCCACAGCGCTGACGCCTCTCACCCGATTTCGATCCGCAACGTGAGCCGGATGTGGTTCAGATACCTCGCCACGCCCATCAGCGGCTTGCGAGCCGGACAGCGAGCACTTCGTGTCGTCTTCTCCGTCTCAACGACACCTGCAGGCCCTCCGCACCACCACCAGTATGACTTCCAAGCGCTCCTTCAACGCAGATGCTTACCAGTGCAATGACGCTCTGTATGATGTCGCGCCGACCAACATGCAGCGAGGAAGACATTCATCGCTTCGAGCTTCTCAATGGCGACTAGAACGTGTTGAAGCCCTGCAATTTCGAGAACAGTACACATCTATTTATGTAGTTTACGTAAACTGACATGTCTGTAGTAGTCTATTTTCGTGATTTCCAAACCTTGGCAAGCTGCTGGCCCCCACACAATTGGAACAGGAAAGGCGGTCAATGACCATGACCGCCGACGATGGGGCGGCGTACATGCACGCGGTCGCAGGCATCGTGGACGCGCTGGTGACGGCGTACGAGGCGCAGCAGCCGGTCAACATGACGCGCCTCAAGAACGACGTGGCCAAGCGCTACCGGCTGCCGTCCATGCCCAAGGTGAGCGGCGGCCTCCTGCTGCTTGTCCGTCCCTGGTCCATGATCAATGACGGCTGACCGCGACCGACTGGCCCGCCGCAGCTCGTGGACATCATCTCGGCCGTGCCGGACGACTACCGCGACAAGCTCCTGCCCTTCCTGCGCGCCAAGCCCGTGCGCACCGCGTCGGGCATCGCCGTCGTCGTACGAGCAGGGCCATTGATGGCTATCCATAGAGGCGATGCGTCGGACTGACTGGCTGACTGCTGCTGCTGCTCGTGTGCTGCTGACAGGCCGTCATGTGCAAGCCGCACCGGTGCCCGCACATCGCGCTGACGGGCAACATCTGCGTCTACTGCCCGGGCGGGCCGGACTCGGACTTCGAGTACTCGACGCAGTCGTACACTGGCTACGAGCCGACGAGCATGCGCGCCATCCGCGCGCGCTACGACCCGTTCCTGCAGACGCGGCACCGCGTGGAACAGCTGCGGCGGCTGGGCCACTCGGTGGACAAGGTCGAGTTCATCGTCATGGGCGGCACCTTCCTCTCGCTCGACCGGGGCTACCGCGACTACTTCATCCGGCGCCTGCACGACGCGCTGTCGGGCCACGCGTCGTCGACCGTGGAGGAGGCCGTGCGCTACTCGGAGCAGAGCGCGACCAAGTGCACGGCCATCACGATCGAGACGCGGCCGGACTACTGCCTCAAGCCGCACCTGAACGACATGCTCGCGTACGGCTGCACGCGCATCGAGATCGGCGTGCAGAGCGTGTACGAGGACGTGGCGCGCGACACGAACCGTGGGCACACGGTGGCGGCCGTGGCCCACTCGCTGCAGCTCGCGAGGGACTGCGGATTCAAGGTCGTGGCGCACCTCATGCCGGATCTGCCTAACATGGGCATGGAGCGCGACCTCGAGGGCTTCCGCGAGTTCTTCGAGAGCCCGCGGTTCCGCTCGGACGGGCTCAAGGTGTACCCGACGCTCGTGATCCGCGGCACGGGGCTGTATGAGCTCTGGCGCTCGGGCAGGTACCAGAACTACGCACCCGACGACCTGGTGGACCTGCTCGCCAAGCTGCTGGCGCTCGTGCCGCCGTGGACGCGCGTCTACCGCATCCAGCGCGACATCCCCATGCCGCTCGTGAGCTCGGGCGTCGAGCACGGCAACCTGCGCGAGCTCGCGCTCGCCCGCATGAAGGACCTGGGCCTCTCGTGCCGCGACGTGCGCACCCGCGAGGTGGGCATCAAGGGCATCCATGACCAGCAGGTACCTGACCAGGTGGAGCTCGTGCGCCGCGATTACGTGGCGAGCGAGGGCTGGGAGACCTTCCTCTCGTACGAGGACCCGGCGCAGGACATCCTGATCGGGTTGCTGCGCCTGCGCAAGCCCAGCGGCGCGGCGTTCCGGGCAGAGATCGGCCCCGACGTGTCCATCGTGCGCGAGCTCCACGTGTACGGGTCGTCCGTGCCCGTGCACGCGCGCGACCCGACCAAGTTCCAGCACCAAGGCTTCGGCACGCTGCTCATGGAGGAAGCCGAGCGTATCGCGCGCGAGGAACACGGCGCGGCCAAGCTGGCCGTCATCTCGGGCGTCGGCACGCGCGACTACTACCGCAAGCTCGGCTACGAGCTCGACGGGCCCTACATGTCCAAGTATTTATGAGGACTGGCAACGGGGGAGGCCGCGGCCGGCGAGGATGCTTGTGTTGTCTGTCACTCTATTCGTTCCTCCGTCTGTGCAAAGCGCCACGCATCCACCAACCGATGCGGCACCACGGACGAGGCCGACTACTCTACGCCTACCTCACAAGGTGGCTTGCTCAAGACTCGAGCTCCTCCAACGCGTTCTCCTCGGCCTGGCGCACGATCTCGGCGGCATCTTCGCTGTACAGCACCTCCACCACGTCAGCGGGGTCCAGTGTCGCCGCGTCTTCCTCGGCGGCTTCGGACTCGTTCTCGGTCCGCTCGTCTTCGCCCTCTTCGACTGGAACAGTCTCCTCCGCCTCCACCAGAACAGCCTCCTCCTCCACCACTTTTTCATTCTCTTGCTCCTGCGTTGACTCACCGATCGATACGACTGCGGCATCAGCAGCATTGCTGTCGACCTCGGCGTTCGCATCTTCACCAGCGTCGTCCTCTGGAGAGTCGCCGCCAGGGTTTGACGCCTCGGACAGCTCGTCGTTGACAGTGTCTACCGTTTCCGACTCACCAGACTCCACAGCAACATCGGCCGCTTCTTCGTCCGAAGCAACCTCAACGTCCTCGGCGTCAGCGTTCTCACCGCCTTCAGTGACCGACTCGATCGACGAGAGCGGCTCGATGACCTCAATCTCCTGGACCTCGTCTTCCGCCGACTCCTCGATGACAGCAGCGGCGACCTCGCTCCCCAGCGATAGATCCTCGCCCAGTTCCTCGTCCACTTCTTCATTCGAAGCGACACTGGGATCTTCAACCACCGCGTCAGCGTCCACACTAGCGTCACCATCGGCTTCAGCGTCCACAATCGCATCAGCCTCAGCCTCCGCATCGGAATCCACCTCCACCGTTTCGTCGGCATCGGCAATCACAGTGGTCGCATCTTCAGTAAGAACAAGTGTCACGTCCGCTTCTTCAGGAACGTCGGCATCATCAGCGGTAATGCCATCACCATCGGCAGGCGCAACCACTTCGACATCCGCGACGTCTTCGACAGTCTCGCCAGCACCAACTTCGTCAGCCGCCTCGTAATTCTCCTTCACGAACATTGAAGCGTCTTCGGATTCTTCATCGATCGACTCCAAATCACGCTCAGCTTCCTTGATCGGCTCCTCTTCCGCCAGCTCTTGAATATAGACCTCGACTGGAGAATCCTCTTCGAACTCACTCGCGTCAGTGGTATCGCCTTCGACTTCAATCGCATCAACGATATCATCACCGCCATCGGGCAGTGCCTTGCTGTCTTCAGCTTCGACATCACTCTGACCCTCAACCTCGGCCAGTGACTCATCTGCATCGGAATCGTCCTCATCAGTCGAAACGCTGACCGCGGCGTCGTCCACAGATACATCATCTTCGCCGCTGAGAATGTCAATCGCAGTCGCCTCTTCGACCGCCTCCGGTTCATCATCACTCGTGATAGGCTCGGGCTCGGACTCTTCCACGAACGTCGCTTCCAGTTCAACGGGCTCTTCGAGGTGCATTCCGGTGGCCTCTTCTTCAGCTGCGTTCAATTCCAGCTCGCTCTCTTCTTCATCCGCATCGGCGGTAGCGGCATCTTCCACGGCATCCACCACATCGGCAGCAGGAGGCTCGACCTCCAGACTGCTGACGATCTCCACGTCCTCCGCAACGCCGACCGTCAAGCCAAACTCTTCCTGCTCGACGACCACTTCGACGACGTCTTCCGCGTCATTCGCAGCATTCACAGCCAAATCCTCGTTGCCACCAAAGATATCGGCATCCTCCACCGAGTCCGAGTCCGAGTCCGACTCACTCTCGGTATCAGCGTCAGAGCTGACGTCCGCGACCGAGTCTGGGTCATAGTTCGCATCATGCGGCTGGGGGTTGGCAAGGGACTTCGACGCCATCGCAACCTTAGTTAGCACATCCTCGCTGCCAACAGCAAACTCCGTCTTCACACCCGCATCGCTGGGCTTCACCGAGTTCACTGGTTCAACAGGCTCCACACTTGGCTCCGCACTTGAATTCTGTGACTCGAACCAGAATAACGAACCGATGTCCAGCGCCACTTGGACAACAGGTCTCGCGTAGGAGTCGTAGACTGGCGTCTGGTCCTTCACGATGGACACCCAGGATGAGCCAAAGTCAGCGGGCGAGAACGGCAGAAGCTTGGCGAGTTCTAGCGCGTTCGAGATCGACGTGCTGTCGGACAGAGATGCTTCCCGCGACTTCCACTCGGCACAAAAGCAAGCGTCCGAGTGCGATTGGCGCGCGTACTCCCCGAAACGCGAATGGGCAAACGCGTCCAGCTCGTCCGTCAAGAGAGAGCACTCGCCAGAAGACGAGGCAGCGTTAATGTCTCCGTCCGCGATCGACTGGCACTCGTACGAGTCGATGATCGCGACACTGGCGAACACAGCTACAATGGCCATCCAAATCACACTGGTGAAGCCAATCACGAGGATGATGCTGCACGCAAAGCATCCGCGGCCACTCTTCTTCGTCAGCAACTTCTTCTTGCGAGATGCCTCCTCAAGGGCGGCGACGTTCTCTTCCAGACGCTTCACACTCAGCGCGCCATACTTGCCCTTCAGCAGTCGAATGAGTTCGCGCTCCTTGCCAGCGTACTCTCGAGCGACAACCGCGACATTCTTGATCTTGTCTGGCTGGTGCTTGCGGTACAGCTCCATGAGCAAACTCTCCAACGTCACATCTCCAGCCACGCCTGACGAAGCTGGCGGAGCGGCCGGAGGCTGGGCTCCTGCTGTAGGAGGAGTTGTGGGTGGAGCTGGAGCACTTGAACCCTCCGGCATGGGTGGGTGCGGCGGCATCAAAGGAGCATCGTTGACCTGCCCAAACGGCGATTTGCGGCGCTGCATTCGAGGAGAAACACGAGCCGCACGAGGTTTCGGCGGCGACTGTGGCTTCGGCGGGGCGTACGCGCTGAACATCGGCGGGCCGTTGCTGTCAGCACGAGGAGGCTCGCTGATCGGGGGAGGCGGGGGTCCGGTATGTTGATCCACGCTCTCGTTCGGCGTTGCCACGGTCGCATCGCTGGCCATGCCGTTCGGCTCTTGGTCATTGAAACTGGATGAAGGCGCAGAGGGCATCACAGGAGGTTCACTTTCAACACCAGGAGGAGGCTGCGTGGGCGGTGGACCATACTGCTCGCTGTGCTCTTCCGTCGATTGCTGCACTGGACCATTTGCTGGAGCATTCGCCGGCGCGTGCGAGAGGCTCCTGAACTGGTGGTGCGGGTGCTTGAAGGCGGCACGTGTCGGAGTTGTGGCAGACTGTTCTGCTGCCGATGCAGTGCTGTCGGTACCCTCGTACCGAACGCGCAGCCCTTCCACCTTCTCCTTGCCGTATCGTCTGGTCAGCTCGGCAAACAGCCACTTCTCGCGGCCAAAGTACCGCTTCGCGTACACCTGCGCCATCTTGAGCTTCTTCTTGTCGAACTCCGTGAAGAAGTCTGTCAAGACCGACTCGAGGTACGCTGCGTCCTTGACTTGCTGCTCAGCACTAGGGGGCGACTTCTCCTGGCTGGGCATTGACGGGCTTGATGGAGAAGGAGGCGCACCGAGAGGCGGGCTAGAAGGTGGTCCTCTAGGCGGTCCGGTGGGTGGACCAGTCGGTGGACCAGTCGGTGGTCCAGTAGGCGGTCCATCGACTGGGGATGAGATTGCCTCGGTTGGCGGGGGACCAACAGGAGGGCCCACGGGTGGTCCATCAGCCACAGGATCCGCAACCTGCTCGCTCCCAGGAGTAAACTCCACTGCGTTCTCCACCTGTTCACCGTCCGCATAATACTGAGCTTGCGGTGGTGTCAATTGATCCACGGCACCGTTCACAGTGGGATCGCTGTACGCTGACGGAGGAACTTGAGTCTGCTGCTGCACTGGGTGATCATACGACGAAGAAGGGACTTCGGTCGGCTGCTCCGTGACGAAAGAATCACCGCCAGCCGCTGGCTGGACATTCTGCGGCGGGTACAGCTCGTCCATCGGAGGAATCGCACCCATCGTGAAGACTGGCGCGGGGAATGTCGGGTTGAGGGGCGAAGACGGGTAGCTCGACGACATTCCATCGACCGGGTACTGCGCTACCGGAGAAGGGGCGGCAAACGGAGGCGGCGCATAAGCGGCAGGCTCGACGAACTCCCCCGGGGCTGACGTGTTCTGCTCCTGGAATTCTTCGTTGCGATGTTCTTGGTACGCCATTTCGCCAACTTCCGCTGAGTCGTCAACGGGAGGTTGGGGCTGACTGTGGACATCGTCGGCCTGCGGTTCCTGCGAGCCTGCGGGCTCAGCAGGACCCGAGGACAAGTCCATGTCCATGGTCGGAGCAATTGAGAACGCCGGAGGAGCCGAGTACATGGCGGAGCTTCCGTTACCGGATCCCCAAGGGTTCCACGGAAGCGGAGTCGGGGACAGCGGCGACATGACGCCCGCAGGTGCCGCCGGTTCCACCGGGGGCTGCTGGGTAGACGGCTCGGCAACAGCACCACCGATCGCCGGCTCCTCAGTCTGCAGTGGCGGCAACGAGCGAGTCGCTCGCGGAGATGGGACGGAAGGCGCCACTTCGTCCATGTGGCCACTCGATCCCTGGGCATCTTCATATCCCGGGGAGACTTCAGCATCGCTGCTGTTGTTGTGGGTCTCGCCGTTGGCCGGAGGAGCGTATTGTTCTTGCTGGGAGACCGGTTCGGGTTGAGCCACGGCCTCATGCTCACCTCGGTAGGCATTCTCGTAGGCCTCCGCGGGGAGTCCTTCTCCATTCCCGATACTCTCATCCGGGTTCAACTGCGCTGGCACATCCGTCTCGGTTGCTTCAGAGAGCGGTGCATCCTCTGGAATAGCTCCCAGGCCGAGCTGCTGCTGCTGTTGCTGCTTCAGCTCCACTTCCCTCAGCTTCGCGGCCAGCTGCTGGATGACCCGCTCCTGCTCCTCCAGCTTGCGCTTCGCCTCCTCCTTCTCGGCCGCGATCTCATGAATCGACTTCTCCAGCGTCGTCATCTTGGACAGCGAGCGCGTCAGCTCAATCTCCGACGTCTTCTTCGACTTGACGAGCTGGTCGCGCAGCGTTGCCTCTGACAGCTGCAGCTCTCGCACGTAGCCCATCAGGCTGTTGACGCTGTTCTTGGATGGCAGCAGCTTGGACGCAATCAGCTCCGAGCTCTTGTACTGCGAGTACGGGGTCAAACTGCCGCGCGCGCCGGCGAACGGCTGCTTCCCGCTCGCGTTGAACGCCGGCGGGGCCGACATGGGTCCGTGCTTCGACTCGTCGAACGGCGGCGGCGAGTAGTTTCGGCCGAAGAGGTTCTCCGAGCTGTTGCTGCGCGACTTGGCGTTGCCCAGGCCCGTGTACGCCGTCCTCCCCAAGCGCCCGCGCTGAGACGCACTGAGGTCGCCACTCTCGCCCGCCGACTCAAACGTCGAGCTGCCAGACGGCGTCCTGGGCAGTGACGCCGCATCTTCCGAGTACGACGGCGGGGGCCTGGCGCCGTAGTGCAGCGACGTCACGGACTGCCGGTCGGAGAAGACGGACGAGACGTCGTCGGCGCCGTCCTCGGACTGAGCCTCGTCCAGCAGGCTGTCCTCCGTCTGCCAGAAGCCGCCGGGCTCGGTGCCGTCCACGGCCGAGGACACGCTGGCCGCGTCATTCAAGTCGTCGCGCGGGTGCGTGGCCGACGGCACGTCGTCCGTCATGACGCTGCTCGTGTTGGACGACACGCGCTTGCGGTTCTTGCCGAATAGCGGTGACTGGCGTTCGGCAAGACGCGTCGTTAGTGAGCGTTCATAGTGGTGAGCACCACCACCACCACTAGAACATGCAGACTTACGTTGTAGCGGTTGGCGTGCGCCGTCGGGTGCCACGCGTCCGTGGGCGTCGTCGCCGACGTCGGCGTGAACGGCGAGTGCCGGGCCCGCGCGGGGGCGCTCGCGTGGCTGAACGTCGGGATCTTGGAGGCGCTTCCCCCTGCCGCCGACTGGCCGGGAAAGCCGCCGACGGTGCCGCCCCACGGCAGCGATACGGGCGTCGACGCCGCCGCGGAGGCCGCCGGGGGAGGCGGCACGAGGCCTCCGCCGTGCGAGGGCGTGCGCGCGCCGCCCGATAGGTCGCGCAGCTCGAGCCGCGGGGGAGCAGCGGCGCTCGTGTGCGCGTTCGCCATGTTGAACATGCCGCCCATCTGCGGCGCGGCCTGCGCCGAGAACTGCCCGTAGCTCGGCCAGCCCGGCGCGCCGTGGTCGCCGCCGCGCTCCTCCGGCGTCTGGGGTCGCCTGGAAGGGGACAAGCCCGCCGGGAAGGCCCCCGCGGACGGGGGCGGCGGCCGCTTGCTCTCCATGTCGGTCCGGTGTCGCGGGGAAATGGGGGGAATCAGAGCAGGGATTGTCTTGGGGTTTGTATGCCGCAGCGGCGCTCGGCCCTGCTTCCTCCACGTAAGATGCCGCCTCCCTCTTGCGCAGGCGGGCAGTGTGTGTTCGACTAAGTACGGTACTGAGTACGGAGGATAGAATACCGGTATCGATCGGTCTTTTAGCTCCGAGTGATGTTCAACCACAATGTCACTCTTGCGTAAATAGGACACCCAGGTGGTTTGCACATTTATAGAGCACTCTCCCGTGAGAGTGACTATACGGTTACGCAACCTTCGCGCGACCTTGTAACGAAAACAGTCGACACCACTAAAATGACGGGATGGCATCTTGTCATTTTATCGATATAGTGACACGAATCACGACCATCACTCCTTTCCAGGAGTGCCTCCTGCTGCTTGGTGTGGCCCAAAAGTATCTCTCTCCACCACTTGGCCTTGGCCTCCACATAAAATTTCCCCCTCCTCTATGGACGCCACTACCAAAAGAGTGACAGTAGAGTCATTCAAACGTGCCAAAAGTCATTCTGTCAGGATACTAATAGCGACCTTGCAAGCATTCAAATATTTATAAATATCGGGGAAAAGGGGTCGTAT
>JAADYF010000980.1:0-11060 GCA_023338175.1 Phytopythium delawarense | reverse complement strand
TCGTTCATGCGCTCCTTGGTATACTTGCTGCTTCGTGGCGTTTGCCACGCAGTTTCGACTACAAGGAGCTAGGGTCAGACCGAATCTTCATAGACAGCAATACACGCAAGCGCTTAACTTACACACGCGCGCCTCGTTCTCATTCGCGAAGCCGGAAATGACACACACAGTGTCCCAAGGCTTCAGAGCTTTTGTCGGCTTCGCCCCCTTGCCCGCGTTGCGGCGGCGGCGTTGGGGCGGATCGACGGCGTAACCGACGTATGTGGCGACCCTGCGCTCGAACCGCTGCGGGGTGAGAAGGTACACGACGTGCATGCTGGTGATTCACGATGTCCGTGGCAGGTTTGCGAATGAGAAAGAAGGCGCCGGAGTCGACGGATGTGCCAGTTGGGGTGACCATCCCCGAGCAATCTCTTTGACAAACAGTTCGATATCATGGTGGTTGCTGCCCGGCACAATGCGAGCACCTCGGCCTTGGCGTTTCACTCGCCGATCGGCGCGACGGCACAATGAGGGAAAGCAACCCGCGAGGGCCAAGGCCAGACGGCGCGATGAGGGGCAGCAACCCGCATCACACCACGAGAAGCGTATCTTTGGATCGTCACCACCATCCTGAAGAAGTTGACGACTACCCAGAACCTTCGAATGAGGTCAAGTAGTCGAGCTTCTTCCGCGACTATGACGCGCGGTAGGTACAAGGCAGTTATGGCAATCGTTGAGAACGCTGGCTGCATTGCAAGTTCAGCGTCTTCATGCAACCGCATCCCCACCGATGTTCTTGGCTCCTCTTCCCGCGGCCGCTTCGCCATCAAACTCTTCTCCAAGAAGGCGCGAGTGCGAACGAATCAAGGCGGGGTCGAGAAGGTGAGCCGCGTCGCTCCGGGTGCATCGCTGGCGCGCGTGGTGACGACCAGGGACCACGTGCGGGACGAGATCGCCACCATGCGCACGCTGCTTCACAGTGACGCAGGACTGTTGCTCGAGGTGATAGAGAGCGATGAGTACAACGCGATCTTCCTCATCCTGGAGCGAGCACATGGAGGCGGGCCATGCATGCCTTTCCACCCCGACACGAAGCGCTTGTCGCCGCCGCACTGTTCGGGTCGCTCATGGAGGCGCTCACCAAGGCGTAGACCAAGAGCATTCCGGACGCGCTCGAGCTCTTGGATCCACCGAGGCATCAAGGCTCTTGGATGGTTGGAGCCCTCCTGGCCAGCGCAGGGTGATACCGGCTCGCCAGCTGACGAGCTGCGCCTTGGTGCTCCCCGACAGCTGCGAGGCGCAGTGTTCGTGCCCAACTGCCGCCTCAGCGAGCCGTGCGACCCCATCAATGTCAGCGTGACGCTCTTCGTCTTGCTGACGGCATTCCACGCCAAGGACACCAGATGCCGCCGGGACCAACAGAGCTGCCGCTCCACGTGCGGCAAGAGGTGCGGTCCTAGTGTGTCGCCTTGTACGTAGCTGCGCCAGCTAACAGCCCAGGACATCACCATCGCCGTCCAGGATCCCCTGCAATCGTCCATCTCGCCCATCATGTTGGGGCTCGACGGTCGTTGGTACGCCGTACCCATCCGGCCCATTTGCGCGCCAAAAGCCAAAGCGCCACCAATCTAAAAGTAGCCGATCCGCTCTCAGCATGCGCGCAACCGTCGACGGGTCGCGCTCGCCGCCGCCGCTCGCACTGCCTCCGCGCGCCGACCGTTTCCAGCTCTGGAAGCGGCACCGCGACCGCGAGCGCCGCGAGCAGCGGCCGGGCATGGCCGCGTCCCCGCTCTCCCCGCCGTCAGAAGACTTGGGCAGCGCCGAGGAGCGGCGGCGCGCGCGGCGGGTGGCGACGCACAGCGAGGAGGAGGACGAGCTCATGGACATGATCGTGGAGCGCGAGCGCCAGGAGCGGGAGGCGGACAGTGGCAAGCGCCTGCGCCACCACTTGGCGCAGCAGCAGCAGCAGCAGCAGCAGCAGCAGCAGAGGCAGCGGCGCCAGCTGCCACCGCTGTCGGCGTCGGCGCTCGCGCGTGCCCGGCGCTTCACGGTGCCCATGCAGACGGCGGAGCAGCCGCGAGAGGATGAGCCGGCGCCGCGGAGGCCCTACGGGAGCGCGTCTCGCGCCCCGACCGGTCGTCCTGAAGGCGGCGAGGCTACTGGGAGGATCCCGATCAACGAGATCAACGACCGGTACGCGTTCCAGCCGGCGTCGTCGCTGCGGTGGCGATCGATGAAGCCGCCACTGGTGGGTGACAAGGATGGAGAGGAACAACGACGGCGGCGGGACGAGGCGGACGCGGATCGCATGCTGGAGCTGGCGGCCATGGACTCGGGCAAGCGGAAGGACTTGTGGGACAACTTCTACATCGGCGCCAAGGCGTCGCACGAAGCATTGCAGCAGACCGAGAGCCCCGTCAGCCCGGCAGTGTGCTCTATCAGCAGCTTTCTAGCCGACGGCGTGCTGCAGTCGCAGTCAAGTGTTGGGAGCTGGGGGCACCAGGAGGCGCTGCCCAGTGCGAATACTCGAGTACAAGGGAAGGTGGGGTCGAGCACTCAGCACAGCAGCACACAGTCTAGTGGCGGGCTCGGTCACTCGCCACCTGAAAGCGGTCTTCGCCGTCGCCACCGAAAGAACTCCGAGGTCTCCGAGGTCTCCAGGTCGTGCGTGTCCGAGTCTGGACAATCGGAGCGCGCGCTGGATGAAGAGCTGCCTGGCCTGACAGTGCGGAAACGCAACCAGGAGGTTCCTGAGGAGTCCACATCCGCATCAGCCTTGTTCGGTGACGGACTGTTCGACCCGAAGAACGCACTGGGCGAGATCTTTCCGCCTTGGAGCGTGGTGTTCCTGGCTAGCTGCGTGGCGGCCGGCGTAGGTGGGTTCTTTGTCGAGGAGATGATGGAGGTCGCAGGCATTTTCTTCAAAACGATGCCCTTCAGTGTCTCCCGCGCCGAGCAGCAGCGACTGCACGAGAGGCTGGAGGGGCTTCAGAAGGAGCTGCGCGGCTTTCGCTCGGCGGCGTCCGAGATCGACTCGCACTCGCACAAGGTGTTCGAAGAGGTGCGGAGACACTTGGACAAACTACGCTCGGAGCGCGAGCGACACCAGGACATGGTCGCCAAGGAGATGCACGAGCTACGCCGGTACGTCCTGCAAATGACGTACGAGATGGTCGAGCAGGAGCGCCAAGTCATCCACCAGCGGCTCGAAGAAACGGTCGGCGCGCAACTCGCTGACAAGGTCGCTTCGCCATCACCCAGTCCCGTCCCGGAGGCTGAGGACCAGAAGAACAGCTCGCCTGCTCCGGTTGAGCAGAAGACGATTGCCCCTGTGGAGCATCGTTCGACTGGCGCTACTGATCTAGATGCGGTCGAGCATTCTGCCTTCGCACGTGATAGCACGGTCAAGCCGGAAGAAAACGGTGCGCTCGGCAATGCCCACGCTGAAATCACGGTCACCAGAGAAGACTCAATGCCCGAGAGTGCGCAGATTGAGTCTGCCCCTGTCCAAGACAGCGACACACCTGATCGTGTACGCGTCGACGCAGTTCTCGCCAAGATCGACCAGATTGTGAACGACGTCGAGTCGGTGGACGAGTTGCCAATGCCAATCCCAGCACCTGCAGTCGCCTCGACGGCCCAAACGCGCTCGCCGCCTCGTGGGCTGCTCATGATGTCGTGGCAGGCGACGCTGGTGCTCTTCGCCATGCTCCTCCTCGGCGGCTATGTTGGTCTTCGCCTGCGCAGTATCAACCGCAGGAGGAAATGGCTCGACGATCGACGCCGGCGCAGGCAGCGCCACCGCTATTTCTCGCCTGCTCGGGCAGCAGAGCGCGCGCCTCACAGCGATCAGAGCGACGCGGAACAGGTTGAGGACGAGTGGGAGCAGGCCGGGTCGGAGTACAGCGTCGAGACGGTGGCGTTGATGACTCCTGTAAACAGTGGCGATGAAGACGACGAAGAGGGGTTTGAGCCCGACGAGCGCTCCGAGCTGACGAGTTCGGCAGGGAGCGCGGGTCGCAGCGAGAACGAGTCGGAGCTGGACGAACAGCAGAGCGAGTACTCGCAGGCAGACGGAGACGAGTACGCGCAGCAAGGCGACCGCTACGAGATGGACAGCGACAGCCAAGAAGAGACCAAGAGCGGGGAGCAGGACTTGGCCAGCGAATGGGACGAGATGGAGCAAGAGGAGGAGGGGGAGGAGGACGTGGCGCCGCCCGAGTTCGTGCACCCGTCAACTGAACACTACCAGGAGGAAGCCGCGTCGAACCAGGCGGCTGTTTACCGCATGGCGACGACCGAGGTGAGAGCTCTCATGTGATGATCGATGAAGGTGAGAGCGTCGAGCTGACTCTGTGCTTGTCCTTGGCAGCACCGCTTCCCCTTCGTGAGTCGGTCGAGCACGCCGAGGGAGGACGAGGAGAGGAAGAGCGCTCGCTTGGAGCGCAGGAAGTTCGCGCGCCGGTATTTATGAGGCGGAGAAGATCGGGTGCAGCAATATCATTCAGGAAAAGGTACTTCAACTGGTTCCACCCGGGTGGGCGACGTCCATTGACACGGTAATGGATACCCTTCGTCGGCGGGATGACCCAGATGGAAATGGTGGTTGAACACAAACACTCTAGACGCTTCACGACTTTTGTGGTTAGCAGTACTTCCAACCTTTACATTTCACAAGTGACTATGGGTACATAGTATCCACTTTTGCGGATCACAGTACGTCATGGCACCCCAATGCAAGTCATGACAGTCGACCAAGTGCCCGATCGCCACCAAGCGCCGCGCTTCCCGCCCTCCCTGACCGCCCGCGCCGCCCCCGCCGCCGCTACACACACGCTCTCCCTCTTCTTGATGCTCTCGCGTGCCTCTTGCCGCTTGTCCCGCGGCGCGGCGGCGTCCCAGGCGGCAGCGCGGTCGCGTCGGCTGCTGGCGACCCGCGCGGCTGCCGAGAGAGTCGACCCCGTGTACTTCACGACGCGTGCGTGACTGGAATACTCTCCATGTGGAGGTGGGCAGACCGGCTGCTGAAGGGCGTTGGCG
Organism: Phytopythium delawarense; assembly: GCA_023338175.1. Lineage (NCBI taxonomy): Eukaryota > Oomycota > Peronosporomycetes > Pythiales > Pythiaceae > Phytopythium > Phytopythium delawarense. Next base: position 6,038 of record JAADYF010000980.1, on the reverse strand, counting down.
TGCTGTACAGGCGACCACATCAAGGGGCGCGAGGTGCTCGAGGAGTTCGGCATGGTCACGGCCGTGGCCGTGCGCTCCAAGTCGGTCGTGAGCGACATGTACGTCGCGCTCGCCGGACTCGTCGGAGGTTCGTTCGCACTGCTCCAAGGCTTGATATGTCTCTCTGTCGTTCCGGCACTGACGTTGGGCTTTACGATGCAGGCGAGGCGGCGTCGTACACGTCGCTGATCAACGAGACGGTGGCCGAGGCCGTACACCGCGTCCAGTACGCCGCCAAGGTACATGTGGGCTGGAGCGCGGCCGCATGCTCCTTGTTAGGCGAATCTGACGGTGTTGATTTGTTTGGCGCAGTCCCTCGGCGCCACGGCAGTCGTGAACGTGCGCTTCGACACCAACACGACCATGAACCGCCTCGTGTTCGGCATGCACTGCTCCGTCGTGTGCTACGGCACGGCAGTCCGCTGCCGCCCCGTCAAGGACGCGGCCGGCAAGGTCAAGACACCGACGCTCAGCTCCGTCGACGGGATCACCAAGCTCTAGACCGGTACTTGCCTGGACACTCCGCCAGTTGGTGGTGGTGGCGACGTTAGAATACAGCTAGCCTTCCTCTAGATCTCCGGGACTCGATGCAAGGCGCCTTAGTCTACCTTCGACGAGCGGCAGGGGCTCGGTGTGCCGTGGACTCGACGCGGATCGACTGCGCGTCCAGCACCGCGTCCAGTGGACCAGTTAATGCCGCGTTGGAGTCGCCGACGCCGTCGCCGAGCGCATTCCGCTTGACCGCGAAGCCTCCGCCGAGGCATTTGCCCCCGAAGTCGCTCTTGGCGAAGAGCTCGCGCTGGAGCTTGGCCGCGCGGATCACGTCCCTGTTTTCGCAGACCTCTGGCGTCTCGCTGTCATCGTCATCGCGATCATCGGCGTGGATCCTGCTCCTCCTCCAGTCGCTCGCGACTGTGGACAGTTCCAGATCCGCTAGATGGCGGGTCATGGACCCTGCATCGCTGTCGACTAGCCGTGGAGAGGCATCACCCACACTGATGCGCTGATCCTCGAGCTTGAGCGTGGCCAGGAACGACGGGCGTGGCGCGGCAGTGCGAGCCAGGAGCAGCTTCTGCTGGCGGGCGAGCTCGAGCTTTTCTCTTCGTGGGATGGCAGCCTCTCTGTCCTGGGGAATGGCATCCTGATTCGGACACGCACGCTCACACTGGTTGCTGGCTCCAGCTTCCAGGAGTGCGGGCGAAGTTTGGACGAAGATCCCGCCAGCTGACCCACTGCCGGTGAGTTGTTCATATGTACAAGCTGCTGCTGCTGTTGCTGCTGTTGTTACTGGCGCTGGCAGGTCGCAGTCGCTGGCAAGGTCGCGTGTATTGAGCACCCGCGCCATCGACTCTGCTTTTCGCTCTCTCAGACGTCGTTCAACCACGCGCGCGTCTTCCTGCTGCTCGCGAAGCAGCTCCTGCATCTCCCTCCTCCGTCGCTTCTCCAACTTCATGCGTTGGACCCTCCTCAATCGTTGATCCTCGCTTTGTTGTGCAGTGACGACGACGGGCGTTCTCGCCAGGCCTTCGACGCCCAGAAACTGCGGGTTCTCGACGAGATACCCGTGGAAAGCAGCCGCTTCCTCTCGTCGGTCATTCACTGCGTGGTGATCGTCGCGATACTCTGTTCGCCGGCGGGGACGTCGCGCTCGAGACCTCTCATCCTCGGCGATCAACTGCCTCTCACTCATGACCGCGCTCTCAACAAGTTGAGCCAGCACAGTCGGAGATACTGTCGTCTTGCCGTGACAAGCAGCCTCTCGGTCTTTGGAAAGCGGCTCGCGCAGCACTCGCTCCAGCAGCGCGCGGGCCTCTCGCTCTCGGCTTCGAGGGTGCGCCGTCGGATCGAACAACGGCTGCGAAGATGAAGAGCCCAAGGTCTGATCAGCGACACAGCATTAGCTCGTCAGCAAGAGCAACGAGATACAAGTCACGCTGAGAAGTGAAGGAGTGTACCGATGCTGTCGCCGCCGAGGCACGCGGACGGGGATCAAGGTACCGAGACGCACGCGTCCCGAGGAGGAACTGCAGCGGTACGTGGTCACCCATGCTGTGCGTTCACCAACCAAGATGACGGTTGCGGCCCTGCTCCAGTGAGGAAGGCGATGCTGGATATGCGATGCATGCCTCAGCCGCTCGCGTTTCATCTCAAGGAGTTGCCGATTCATTTTTATCTCTCGCAGCCTGGTATTTTGGGCCCGAGAGCGTGCGCTGCTGCTTCACGGCACAGTCGTTGACTCGTTTCCTCACCTGCTTCGGCCATTCGACAACTGCAGCGACCAAGCCGAGCAAGCATTCAGCCAGCCAAAGACTCAGACCGACTTGAACCACTCGGTCGAGATGGTGCTGTGTTGCGGCAAGGCCAAAGACGACGACCTCGCCGATGCCAAGTCGACGGGCGCGTTCGTGCCCAAGAGCAAGCGGAAGTACGGATGCCTGCTCGATCACCTTTGCGTTGATCGTTTTCATCTGACATTCGTCGAATTTGCTGTTGTGAATAGGTGCCGCGATGTCCTCTGCTGCCTGCTCTTCCTCGTCTACTGGCTCGGAATGGTACGCCGGATGGAGTCCAAGACGACGAACTCCACGTGAGCTCACTCCCCCGTTCCGCCTGTGTAGATCATCATCGCCATCCTGGCCGTCAAGACTGGCCAGCCACTCCGGTACGCTGCCTCATCAACGCCCCGCACCTTCACATACCCACGCTGACCATCCACTTCACCTCATGCAGACTGGTGTACGGACGCGACTACGCTGGCAACGTGTGTGGCGACGGCGCGCTGGCCGACACCACCTTCACCGCTTACCCTCGGCTGGATGAAGACTTGCTCGCTGGTCTGTCGGCTGGTCTGAGCGCCGCCGACATCAAGTTCTTCGGTGTGTGCGTGGCCTCATGCCCGACAGCAGGTGCCAGTGTGTGCACGTACGACAACTCGACGTGCTGGGTGTCACCGCAGGACACAACGCCCGTGCTCTTCCGCTGCCTGCCCATTGAGAGCTCGAACGAGACGGTGATCGACGAGGAGTGCCTCGATCCCGTGGGTGCCGACCCGGAGTGCACGACCGAGTTGTACATGAGCGGCGGATGCGCAGAGGTCTGCCACGCCAAGCGCGTCAAGAAAGAGGTGTGGGAGGTGGCCGCGACGACGACCAACCCGCTTGTGGAGCAGCTTCAGGGGTACGCACAGGTGCTCGGACGGTTCTTTGGCGACATGACCGCCGCCAAGTGGCTCGTGCTCGCTGTTGGTGGCCTCGGCGCGCTCGCGCTGGGCGTCATCTGGCTGCTGTTGCTCCAGTTCTTCGCTGGGTGCATGGTGTGGATCACTTGCGCACTTGTGTTGGTCGTACTGCTGGTAATGAGTCTGTTCTGCTCGGTCCGCGGCGGTCTCATCTCGTCGTCGCAGCTGAGCTCGCTCTCGTTCCTTGACGCGACCAACACGACGGCGTCGATCACCTCAAGTCTGACTGGCATGTCTTCATCGTCGACGACCTCCACGCTCCAGTTCAAGGTCGCGGGGTACCTGCTCTGGGCTCTCACGATCATCGTCATCCTGCTGCTCGTGGCCATGCGCAAGCGCATCAAGATCGCGGTCGCGGTCATCCGCGAGAGCTCGCGGGCCATCCGAGCCATGCCGTTGCTGCTGCTCTGGCCGATCATCCCGTCGATCTTCTTCCTCGCGCTCGTGGTGTACAGCATCGCGATCGCCGCCTGCCTCCTGAGCTCCGACGACCTCATGGGAGCGGCAGTGTCGACGCTCAGCAGCATCGACGAGCTGGAAGTGTCCACCGACCTGAACGCGACGCAGGCGGTGCCGCAGAAGACGGCGCAGCAAGTGTTGCTGGCGTTCCACATCTTCGGCTTCCTTTGGACCAACCAGTTGCTGCAGGCTATCTCCGTGTGCGCCATCGCGGGCTCCGTCGCGCAGTTCTACTGGACGGCGCCGGATGGCAACGGCCGGCGCAAGATGAACGCGAGGTTCCCGGTCGCGCGCGCCGTGTTCCACACGCTGCGGTTCTCGCTCGGCTCGCTCTGCTTCGGCTCGTTCGTGATCGCCTTCGTGCAGTTCCTGCGTCTCGTGCTCGAGTATATCGACCACAAGTGCGTTGCCATGTGCGGTATCGTGCTCATGACCAGCCCGATCTAATGTGATGTGTGCGTGTGCTTGTGTGACTGCCAGCACGCGCGAGTTGCAGAAGGGCAACCGCGTCGTCAAAGTGGCGTTCATGGTCATCAAGTGTTGCCTCTGGTGCTTCGAGAAGTGCCTCAAGTTCCTGTCCAAGAACGCGTACATCGTGATCGCGATGAAGGGCAACTCCTTCTGCTCGGCGTCCGTCGCGTCCTTTAAGCTGCTGCTGACCAACATCGCGCGGGTTGCAGTCGTGAACTCGATTAGCTTCTTCCTGCTGCTGCTCGCCAAGCTCACGATCACACTGGCTGTCGGCGTCGCCGTGTTCGCCGCGCTCGCCAAGTCGGAGGAGCTGAGCGACACGCTCGCCATCCTGGACGGCCAGCCCGTGACGTCGCCCATGGCTCCTGTGCTGGCCGCCAGCGTGCTCGCGTGGCTCGTGTCCTCGGCCTTCATGAACGTCTACGACACGGCCATCGACACCATCCTGCTCTGCTTCTGCGAGGACTCGCACATGACGGGCGGTGCTGCCAGTGAGTTCATGAGCGAGGAACTGCGCCACATTATGGGCGGGACGACCACCGGCGGGGCCAAGACCACCGTCATCCACGTGTCGCCCAGCGGTCGCGCCACTCCCAAGGCTGACGCCGACAACGACACGGACATATAGCCAAGGCTGGGTCTTGCATACTTGATCACTTAGATATCGATGCTTCTCAAGAGAACGCTTTCCTCCTTGACCGTGATCATTCCTAAGTGGTGCAGGACGCCGAGTAGGCGCAGACAACGAGCTTCTTCTTCCACTTGTTCACGTGCGCCTCCCTCTCCTGCGCAGCCTTCGCAGCCCGCTCCTGGCGCCGCTGCGACCGCCGAACGCGGTCTTCAAGGCGCACGCGAGCCATCCAGGCATCGTATGCTGCCGCAGCCTCAGCCTCCGACTGTCGTGAGTGTTTCTTCGATGGGTTGGCGTCCGATTTGGTCGATGCCTGCTTGGAGCGCTTGGTCTTGGTGTTCACATGCAGTGACGGAGGCTTCCCGGGTCCCTGCGCACGCAATGACCAACAGTCAGACAGCGTCCCACCGTCACAAGCAAAGCAATGAGGCGCTACCTTGTTCAACACAGACGTCTGTGGATGCTCTGCCTTGTTCTCGCGCTTCTCGCGGCTCTTTCGGGTGCGCCACTCCCGGAAGGCCGTCTCGCTCCTCTCCCGCTTGTCCGCGTCGTCCTCGCCGCTCTCCCCCGTCCCAGCGCGCCGCGTTCGGCTTCTGGCGGCCACGCGCTTTTGCTTAAGCCACGCGCGGTAGGAGATGCGGTCGCGAAGCTATCCCATCAATCCGTCGTGAGCCAGCCGTGAGGGAGGGACATCCGCCGTGAAAGCTTCACTCACCTGGTGCAGCTGCGCTCGACAGGCCTCGTCCGGCGCGCCGCCCGCGTCCAGCCGCTCCTGCCAGTGCCACTGCTTGGGCTCCATGAGCGCCGCAGTCAACCGAGCGCTTGCTGGTCACGTGCGCGTTTATATATAATCGGGCGGCCCATTGAGCCGTCGAGCAGCGCAATTGGCACATTGAAGCCGAGATATGGCTTCACCATTTTCAATGGTGTGTGACACTCCCAGTTATTTGCAATATCAAAACAGGGTGCGTTCCTCCAAAATATGTGTTTTCAGGTAATGACAAACTATTCAATATAATCTTATGATGCTTAACAGATTATACAATAACTCTCAACCTATTTACCGTATTTGCCATATCCTTAGCCATACATAAATCGTAAGCCACACCAGTATTTTTACCAATCACAGGTGACTGCCAGGAATACAATTTTCTCCTTTTCGTAAGCCACACTTTGAAAATTACCAATTGTTTCCAAATT
>JAADYF010000098.1:0-43185 GCA_023338175.1 Phytopythium delawarense | reverse complement strand
GATGCCCTCCTTGTCCTGGATCTTCTGCTTCACGTTGTCGATCGAGTCCGACGGCTCCACGTCCAGCGTGATCGTCTTGCCCGTCAGCGTCTTCACGAAGATCTGCATGCCGCCGCGCAGACGCAGCACCAGGTGCAGCGTCGACTCCTTCTGGATGTTGTAGTCCGACAGCGTGCGGCCGTCCTCCAGCTGCTTGCCGGCGAAGATCAGGCGCTGCTGGTCAGGCGGGATGCCTTCCTTGTCCTGGATCTTCTGCTTCACGTTGTCGATCGAGTCCGACGGCTCCACGTCCAGCGTGATCGTCTTGCCCGTCAGCGTCTTCACGAAGATCTGCATGGTTGCTTCTTGCCCGTCGCGAGGTGTTCTTTCTCGTCGGTCGCTCGGATGTGCTTGGGTCGCTTGGTACTCACGGAGCAGATTGCGGAATGAACTTGGAATCCGACCACGCGGAAACCCCAAGACCGCATGAGAAAAGACGTTTGGGACAAGGCGTGGAGGGAAACCCGGGTCTGATAATATCAATCGAAGCTTCCCTTCATTCTTCCAGAAGGGAATCGAACCTTCCCGATACAAACGTCAGGCTGCGGGAAGATGACCGAGCCATGGGTTGGTGTTAGACCATCATTCGCGAGTTTCTTTGCCGCTGCGACAGCAACTGACGGGCAGAAACAGGCCGGGCCACGTCATTGAAGTGCGTCCGCACCTTTTCAAGGCAACCAGAACCTGATGAAGGTTACGCTAGGGTTACGTCGTGGGGTATGCTCCTCCTGCCCTGACCTCCCCCCCCGACCCACCTCAGGTCTGGCCCGACGAACTCGAGTTCATGCCGCCGGCGAAGTTGAAGGGCACCTTGGCGAAGTTCTGCATGTTCTTCTTGAGGCTCTCGGTCATGTCGCTCATCTTGCCCTCCATCTCGGCGATCTTGCCGGCGGGGCGGCGCTGCAGGCCGAGCGTCTCGAGGTACGCCTGCTGCTCGCTCTTCTTGAGCCCCTTCATGTTCATGATGCTCTGGAAGTCGTCCGCGTTGCCGTCGGGCCACATGATCTTGAAGCTCTCCACCAGCATCTCGTTCGGCGTGCCCAGCAGCTTGAGCACGCTCTCCACCTTGGCCATCTCGTTGCCCACGAACTTGGAATACCGCGCCGGGATCAACGGCGACGACGTCGCGGACGAGCTTGCCGAGTCACTCGTGTGCAGCACCGGCAGCTGCAGGAACAGCGTCTTGAGCGCGTACACGTCCAGCAAGAGCTGCTGCGTCGCCACCTGGTTCACCTTGCGGCACTTCATGACGGTCTGGAGAATGCGCGGCACGAACGCCGCCGCGAACTTGTCACAAAAGTTGGTGAAGTACAGCGCCGACAGCATCTGTCGGATCACCGGCACGAACACGCGCAGCTTCTCGCCGATCTGCGTCACGTACGCGCTCTCGTCGCCCACCGCCTCCCACGCCTGCCAGTTCGCGCGCGGCATGGCGCTCAGGTCGTCATCCAGCGCCGTCTCGAGGCCCGCGACGATGCACTTCATGGCGGCAGCCCCCACGTCGTGGAACGTGTCGATCTCGCCCGATAGCTCGATCGATTCGCTGTATGCCTTGTCGATCTTCGAGCGGATCACGTCCTCCAGCGACGGCAGCGTCTCCGCGCAGTACTCGGCCGTGTTGATCACGAAGCATAGCTCTTCCTCCTGCTTGTCGGTCAGTCGGATCTTGCTGCTTGAGGCCGAGCCGCTCAACGAGTCGCCAAACCCGCTGCTGCCTCCTGCGCCTACCGGTGCTGCCACCGCCGCTGGCAACTTGCTAAGCAGTCGCTGCGAGTACAGTTGGAAGCAGTGCTTGAATTCGTTGTGCAGGTCGAAGAACGTCTGGCCGTTCGTCAGCGCCGTGCACCGCTTGATCGAGTTGCGGATGTATGCGAACATGTTGACTGAACTGGAAAACACCGGCAGCTGTCCGTTGCGGTCCACCACCTCGGCGCTCATGACCTCGTCGATCATCTGCTCCATGTTCTTGCGCTCCAGCTGCACATAGGCCGTCATGAACGGGTCGAACGAGCGCGAGATGATGCCGCGGATGGTCGGCAGATCCGCGTCCACGGTGCTAGCGGACGCATCGCCCTTCTTCGCCAGTTCCTCCTCGAGTGCCTTCCGCTCTGCCTCGCGTTTGCGGCGTCGATGCTTGCGCTTGATTCCTTCGGCCGAGTGCGGGTCGATCAGCTGCCCGTCTTCATCGAACTCGTCCTCGTTGTCGACGCCGCCGGGCGAAGAGCCTTCGAACCGGTCCGCGACGTCGCGCTCAAACATGAGCGTACGCTGGAGCGACTTGAGCAGTAGCGTCACGTCCATTTCCTCGGGCGTGTGCGCGCCGATCTGGGCCAGCAAGTGCGAGCGCGTGGTCTCGCAGAACTGGATGCAGATACGGCGACTCATGAGCCAGTGGCGCGGGAAAATGCGGTCCAGCCGCTCCTCGATCGTCGAGAGCAAGTGGTAGAACCACGGGTACCGCTTGTCAGCCTGGTCCAAGCCGGCGCACTCGGCGTTGTCGCCGAAGAGCTTGTCGTAGGCGACCAGCTGCTCCTCGCAGAACGACCGGATGAGCTTCTCCCGCGTGGTTCTCCCCAGCGCGTCCACGACGGCGCACGCCGCCGACAGGTTGGTGAAGACGGCGCTTTGCTCGTCCTCGGACGCGAAGTTCTCCTCGAGCGTCTCGAGCGGCCCGATGGCGCGGAAGTCTGCGAAGATCTGGCCGCCCATCTCCTCCTGCAGCGTGCGCACGGTCGAGTGCAGCTCGACGATCTTGCTCACGTTTGCGTAGCCGTCAAAGTGCGTGAAGAGCTGGTTGACGGCCTCGAGCAGCGAGGCCGCCTCGCGGTAGTTGCGCTGCGACGCCATGAGCTCGAGCTGGTCGACGGCGTTGACGAGCATGTGCAGCCGCTTGAGCGCCGTGAGCGTGGTCTGCAGGTGGCGCTTGGCGAAGTCGAGCTGCTTGATGTCGCGGCAGATCTCCTGCACCATGACCTCCGACTGCTCCGCCTTGCCGCGGATGTCGTGGATCTTGTGGAAGAGCTGCTGCACCGCGAGCTTGGCCTCCTTGAGGTCCGCCAGCGCCTGGTGCGCCGCCAGGCTCTGGTCCTGCGACGCCTGCGACAGCGCGTCGTCCAGCTCCTTCATGCGCGCGCGCAGCCGGCGCACGAACGCGCCCATGTCGTCCAGGCTCTGCTCGTCCGGGAAGTTGCGGTTGATGAACTCGCGCGCGTCGAACTCGGGCCGGTCCAGCACGTCCTCGGACGGCAGCACCTGCGCGCGCAGCGGTCGCGACCGCCCGTCAGCACTCCGACAGCATCCGACGACTACACACACCGCGCGAGCGCGCCGCGCACATTCGCCAGCGTCGCCTCTACCCGCTCCGGCAGCTTGAGCGCGCTCGCGTCCCCGCCCTTGCGCCCCGCGTCCGCCTCGCCCTTCCCGTCGCCAGCGCGCCGCGCGCCGCCCAGCCGCATCAGCATAATGCCTGCCGCCTTGGCGCCTTGGCTTCTCCTCCCTGCCAGATACAAAAGTCACCGGACAGCTGCAGCCATATCTAACAAGGTTGTTATGCCGTTATCGGTAGATATTTGCAGCGAAAAGGGTTCCAAACATGCATTCTGCGATGTCTCAACATTGGGTTACATCATGTTTGGTTGGTTAAATGGGACGACCCCCTCCGTTCGTAACGACGCGGTTTCAAACCCTGCAACATGTGGGAACCGCCAAACGGCATGTTGAAGGGCAAGCCCAAGGCGGCGGCGGGTGATGGAGATGGCGGCGGCAGCGGCCTCGTGCTGCGCGTGCGGGCGGAGGGCGCGCAGGGCATCGCGGCGGCGGGCGGGCTCCTCGGTGCCGCGGACAAGAAGCCCGATCCGTACGTGACCTTCCGGCTGCTCGGCGCCTCGCGCACCTGCGCGCACGTGGACGACGTCGAGCCGCTGCGGTACTTCTCGTGGCCGGCCGCCGAGGCCGAGTTTCCCGTCGCGGACGAGCAGGAGCTGGCGCGCGGGCCGCTGGAGGTGCTCGTGAAGGACAAGGGCCTGCTGAAGGACCGGTTCGTGGGCGGCGTCGACGTCTCGCTCGGCGCGCTGCTCAAGGAGGCGCCGGCCGGGGGTGGAAGCGACCGCGTGCTGTGCCAGTCGCGCTTGTTCCCGCTGGAGTACGCCGACGAGAAGCGCAAGGCCAAGACCAAGCCAAGCGGGGAAGTGAAGCTCACCATCACGCTGGTGGACTTGCGCGTGAAAGCCGGGGAGCAAGACCAGCAGGGAGCAACCATTGACAGGGATACGACCGCCGCAGGCGCTGGGCAGGCGCGAAAGCCTTCGTCTGTCATCGAGACGCAACCGATCAAGCCGCCGGTTAAACTAGAAGCAGTGGCGAGCTCAGCAACCCGTCCTACTGTGGTGGAAGACACGACGACGACCGGTCCAACCGCGCTAACCGAGCCAAAGCCGAGCTCCGATCGGAAACTGGTGGCCAACCCCGCCTCTGAAGCCAGCGCCAACCGAGCCATCGCAACACCATCTACGCCTTTAGGTGGCAAGATCGTCATCGAGGAGCAAACATCAATAGGGCCCACAACACCTGCTTCGCCAGCAGACGATACAAAGGCTTCATCTGATGAGTCGCGGGCGACACCAGCCCAAGCTGAGTCGGCAGCTCCAGCTGCAAGCGACCATGTTATTAAGCCCAGCGACCCTGTCCGAATTGTGAAGCGCCTGACGGTGGAGCTTGTCTCGGCGGTAAACCTGACGAGACCCAGCAGTCTCGGCGCGCTTTTCGACCGGAAACCAGACCCATTTGTAGTTCTCGAGTTTGCCGGGATCGCACAGAGTTCAACACCATTGAAGGACGTCGACACCAAACAGCCTGTCCATTGGAGCGGTGCGCACCTCTCGTTCGAGTTGCCTCAAGACCCGGCTGCGATCCACCGCCCGAAAGGAATCACTTTGATGGACCTCCTCATTCACGTCAAGGACGAGAATCTGACCAAGCCAACCTACATGGGCGGCGCCAAGGTGAGTCTTGAGGAGTTCTTCGACACGTCCGCCGCTCAAGCCTGGAAAATGTCATCGGCGGCGAATGACGGCGCCGAACGAGTTTACCCGTTGATGTTTGCCGATGAAAGGATGAAGAAGCGCAAGGCTTGCGGCGAACTCACGGTCCGCTTTCACTTCGAGCTCCTTGATCCCCCATTGAGCCCAGAGGGTGAAGTCAAAGCGCAGAATTTGGCCCAAATCGAAGAGAAGACAGTCCACGAGAAGCAGGGACTGGATCCCAGCGCGCTCGAGACGAAGATTGACCATTCGCCAACTGTAACCGCTGTCGACGCTGTGCACAAACCACCCAAGACTATTGCCGAGCCCCGAGCGCAACGACTGACATCGGATGTCAAATCGATATGCGTTGAAGTATTGTGCGCTCGGCAGCTGCGGAAACCCATTGCTCCCTCAGGTTTGATCAAAGGTATGATGAAGGCCGTGTTCGACCGCAAGCCAGACCCGTACGTGGTCTTGCTCATGCAAGGCCAGCCTCCGCAGAAGACGGCAGTTGTCCAAGATGCCGACGTGGCGTTTGTCGAGTGGAAGAACTCGGCTCAAGTGTACGAGTTCTCGTGCAAGCCATACCCAGCCGAGCTGGTCGTGCAAGTGCGCGACCGCGACGCAGTTGGCAGCGACCCCTTCATGGGTGGCGCACGCATCTTTCTCCAGTCAATATGGGCTGAGGCTACCCACTCGTCAGAGCAAACTGAACTTGTCTCCACCTACCCTCTTGTGTTCGCGGACGAGCAAATGACGAAACACCAACCGTGTGGAGAGGTAACGCTGCGCTTTCGGTGGGTGTATGCGTCCGAGCCTCTCCCGGAAAGTGATAACCAGACGAGCGTGAGCGCATCTGCAGCAGCTCAGCAAGAGGACCACCAGGCGGAAGCACACGATCCTGCGCTGATGAAGCAGCCCCACTCACACCGAGATGCGTGTCTCCTTCGCTATTTGACCGTCGACAACCTTCGCTTGTGGAACAATTCTGGTGTGATTTCGGCGTCGCACGACCTCTATGTCGAGGTGAGCTGCGTCTCACGAAGACTACCGACCGAGAAGCCAAAGCAGCGCGTGTTGGCAGCATCTCGCGTGCTGAATGATGCAACCAAGCGCTTAAAGCCTGACGAGGTTGTCGAGTGGGGGGATGAAGTGCTGGTCATTCCAATTGTCGTCCCAAACAGTCTTGGCAGCGGCGTCAGCGAATGTGTTGACGACAATCACGACATGCTGATCGAGCTCAAAGACAAGAACGCTATCACGAAAGACACGTCGATCGCTCGCAAAACGGTGTCAAAGGTGGAGTTGCTGAGTTCGTGTGACCCGAAAGGAGCGGCGTCAGCAACGGTGAAGATCGAGCTCGAGCCTACGACATCAGACATTCGAGGCAAGAAGAGCGCGTCAGCAGTTGCGCTTGAAATGCGCTTGACACTCTTCCCACCTGACTCGCCAGCGATGGTGCCTCCACAGTCGGAAGCAGCTATCGTGACATTCTTCGCCCTCACCGGAAGTATCGATTGGGACTCACCTTCTGACGAAGTCGCACACGATGAAGAGGATATGCAGTTCGGAATATTCGCCCAGCAAGCATCGAAGTTGTCCTCCAGCACGTTTGGAGGGTTATTGTCGTCGTTCTCGAAGCCACACATTGAAGACCAGGTGGACTTCTACCCGCTTCAAGAGAGTCGCCTATGTGTCATTTGGCGAATAGGCTTTGACATGCTCCTGTCAAGCAAGCAAATCCAGACTGCAAAGGAGAAGGAAGCGCTCAACCTCGATATCCAACTGTGGTGCAGCTCTAGAGCGCCAGCTAACAACAAGAAGAAAGGCTCCGGTTGTACAGCACCGAGGATGGTTGGCAGCTATCAAGTGGACGCCTGGCAATTTCTGTCGAGCACTGGTGATACTGTTGGGAGCAAACCCATCCAACTCATTCAAATCCCTCTCGGCGAGCTCCGCGGAGTCCTGACGCTCAGCTTCGGCGTTTCGTTCCGAAAGGCCCAACTCGGAGCAATCAACGAGAAGAAAGCTGGTATAGGATCCTTGCTGGCTCTAGAACCGCCGCCTTGTAACGGGAACCTCCACTTGCTGGTGTTGTATGCGCAGCAGCTCGTTCCTCCTGGAAATGGCGCATCGGACGAGAAAGCAGAGGAGCTGGACTCTGAGGTGCGCGTGGCAATTGAGCCAAAGTACATCAAGCGCAAAGATAATCCTGTGCGTGCGATGCTGAAAACTCGTCCGCTTGAAAACGCGGGGGTGACACCGACTTGGAACGAGTATCTTCGGCTGGAGTATCGCCTGCCTGAAGCTCAAACGAGTCCGGATCCTGTCGCCGCTGTGGTCGCTTCAGCGACAACAACTGCCGAGGAGAAGATCGAGGAGCAAGCCCCAGCTAACCTTCCAGCTCCAATTGTCGCGATTGGTGTCTACGACATTCAGATTGTAAGTTCCGCACAAATGTCTTCTTCTCGCCCTTTATCAAACTCACGCGCTGGTGTTTCACGAAATCGGCAGCCAGGTGAACGCAGCAGCAGCTCGATCATTGGCAAAGCGGAGCTACCGCTAAGTGCCTTCGCTCTTCCAAAATGCTCGCCGTCAGTACTCCAGTCACTCCCGATTTACATGACGGTCGACGTCCACCTTGCGGGGAAGAAGACTGGCCGTCTGACACTCGAGGGCGTGTTTGAGCCCCTTGCTCCCCTTCCGGTGAAGATATCGACAACTGCAACTCCCGCCACTACAATTGCTGGTGATGAGGGTGGTAGCGGGAATGACGAAGCATCGTATAGGTCTCTCTGTCGATCCATTGGTCGCTCACTGAGAGACAAATCGAAGGCTTTGAGAACAGGCGGGTCGACAGCAGATGCGGCGCTCATTACGGAGGGCGGAGACCCTTCTGTACGCAGTGTGTCGGGCCGCATTGAAGTTCACGTCGAAATCGCCCGAGGCAGTATGTTTGAGCACGATGATGGGCCAATCACTGCACATGTGTGGCTGATGTCGGCGCTCGACGAACGGAAGGAGCTGAAGAGTCGATCACGAGCGAGTACTGCGTCAACTGGCAGTGGTAGCGACGGGATCGCGGCCGAAGCGAAATGGGACGTTCAGGTGTCGCTGTACACTGCTGACATTGCGACGGACATTCTCCGCGTCGAATTGCTGTCGTCGAAGTAAGTGATGCTGCGAATCTCTTCGTGGCAAATTGCAGGTCTGACGGTCTTCACTTTGCTGGTTTGCCAGAGGAACGAGTCTCGGATCGCTAAAGCAACCCGTCAGTGCCTTGCAATCCTGTAGGAGAGGGGAGATGATGCATGACGAGTACCCTGTTGTCGCTGCGGAGTTATCAAAAGCGAGAAAGCGAGCAAACACCGATGCCCCCAACTCGCTGGAGCTGGGGCTAGCGTTTTATCAAGATCAACAGTTGTGCGGTCCCGTAGACGCTAGGAACACAAGCGCCGACACAGCCGAAAGCTCCACGTCGATATTTATCCAGTGCGGCCGCTTCATTTTTTCGGACCACGCCCTGGCTGTTCCACCTCCAGTAGATCGATTCAACGATGAAAATCAACAGCCAGGGCTGTCAACAGCGCTCGGTCTGGACGGGGCAGTCTCGACTTGTAAAGCTTCTCTCTTCGCTGGAGCAGGTGGAGCTGTCGTTCCGGTCACTACCAAGCCTCAGCAAGTTGTCACGTCTGGGTCGACACGATTCGTGAACTGGGGCGACGAGGTCTTGTGCATCGAAATCGAGTGTTCTGCAGTCTCTTTGGTTGCGAAGTCGTATGCAATCGGCACCTGCCCCGTTCTTCGGCTGGAAGTAATTGTGAAGCGCAAGTCAGCACGATTTCACGAGGTGATTGTAAGCTACGACATCTCTCTGGCTGCGTTGATGGAAGGGTGGCGTGGCAAGCGTCTGTCAACGTGGGCACCACTCTTCATGGCAGTGAATTCAGCCACATCCACTCCACTTCTTGTCGGTGTTATGAAACTTGGCGTTATGGTAAGCGGCCATCGCATCCCGAGATCCACGAGCCCGTTCCAACTGAGTGGCGAGGCATCAAACAGTTGCCTAGATGTTCTTCGTCCCACGCCTGGCGTCTTGTGTGTGCGCTTCATCGCTGGACGGAACCTGACCGACGTGGATGCGAACGGAGAGCAGGACCCATACGTCATTGCGCGTGTGCGTCCGCTTCCACGACCAATTCGCGGACTGAAGACGTGCGAGTGTATCACCAGCGTGTCACTCAACGGCGGACGGCATCCGCAGTGGAACTCGCCAATCTACTACCTCAACTGCAGTGACGTCCTCACTGATTACCTGCGCTTGGAGGTCATCGACAGCAACGAGGAGGATCATTTGCCTGATGCATCAATCGGAGCGCTCAATGTTGCGTTGGCTACGCTGTTCCGCGACGAAATCACTTCTGCTGATGCAGGCGACACAGCGAACACCCCATTTCAAGGAAAGACAACATGGCTGGAGGCGTGGCTGCCAATTTTTCCAGTGCGAACTGACGGACTTGCAACAGCTGAGGCCAGAGGCGCCGCTGACTGTGATGGCGAGACTGCAGGAGAAGTCCGTGTCGAGTACCGCTTCGTCTCGTACGAATACTTTCGACAGTCCCAAAGCGCACAACAAGAAGCAGCAGTCGTCTCTCCTTATGCTCCAGTTTTCGACTGCAACACTGTGATCACTGATGTTACCGAGGCGTTGCTGGTAGGCTCCATCTTCATCCACGTTGTCGGAGCTATCAATCTCCCGTTTAGTCGCGGCATGCAACCTGCCGTGCGTATTTCGTGCCCGGCGATCGAGTTTGTCCACGTGACGCCAGTGGGGAAGCAGTCGATCTGCAACCCTATTTGGGATGACGAGATTGTCGAGATCCCGTTCAAGACTCCAGCACGGTCTTCATCAACTTCCACTGTGCTTGTGGAAGTCGTGGACATTGCCGTCCGTACTGCGAACGCTAATGCGCTCGCTGTGGTCACGTTTGGCTCCGTCAACATTGACGCGTTCATTCGTCATCCGACCGCTACCGGTTTTGGGTTCTACCCGCTTGGTAACAGTATTCATGATCGCAATGTCTCGGCGGCGACGAGCTCGACGGAAGTCAATACGCTATCACATCCGAGTCTCTTTCTCGGCTGCCAGTTCATTCCAAATGACCGGAAATTATCGTCCCAGCCCTTCGCCAGTAACCTCCAAGAGAAAGAAGAGCAGAAGACCTGGAGCCGTAGCGGTCAGATCCACGTCAAAGCGCTTCGGCTGCGGTTCGACCTACCGAGCTACTTCAACGAGATGATCATGAGCAGGTCGCCGATGCTACGATTCAAGCTCGTTTACGGTTCCACCGTTGTATCGAGCGAATCGCTTGCCGCACCAAAGCACAGACTGTTGACTTCGCAGCAAACGATTCGAGTGCCAACAGCATGCACTTCGATCTCACGAATGGTTGAAAGCGAAGGAACGGTCGATTGGCCGTCACTTGCCGTTGAAGCCGAGCTTGACCCCAGCAATCCCAGCAGTGTCGCGCTATTCGAGTGGACATCACCTGGTCACGGCGTTCATGAAGGCGATGTGTCATTATCACCGCTATTCCAGCGTGCGAACCCCATTTTGGTTTGCGAGCTGATACTTTGCGATAGCCAAGACGAATCGGTTGTCGTTGGCGAGTTGGAGCTGCCGATATTCGACTTCATCCTGGTGGACGGGCACATGGCGTCAGGCTGGTACCCGCTTGCAACACCTTCAGACTTGACGGCACCGGTTGTGGCGAGTTGTTCATCAGTCATCGACTGTCGGCCGGATAGGTGTGGAGGAGTGAAGCTCGAGGTACAGTTCCTTCCAACGTTGCCACCGGCTGAACTGTCAAGCGATGTGATTGATGCCAAGCAAACAGCCGACAGCTCAGTGATACTGTTTTCTGTCTTTATCCAGCAAGTGCGAGCATTTGCTGCTGCGCGCCAAGGAGTATACGTTGCCTCGGTGGATCTGATGGGGTCTCATGCCGAGACCAAGCCCAGTATGACAAGCTCGCGAGATACCTTGGCGTGGGACGAGATGCTGGAGCTTGCTGTACCAAAAGATGTGGCCCCCAACTCCATGGGCTCGCTGACAATCACACTTCGGAACCTCGCGAGCGACAGCAAGCCTATTGTTGCGGTGTGTAACTGGGTAGTCCCACCGCACATCTTCTCCTCATCCACCGATCCGAGCGAGAGTAAAGAGGATGACGATAGTCCTGTTGTGCTTCAACTTCTCGACCCAGAGTGGAAACAAACGAGCTCAAGCAGGGAAGTTGTTTCTGAGATTGTTATCTTTGTTCAACGCACACAAGCCCAAGGCGCGCTATCAACCAAACGCATAGGCAGAAGCAAAGCACTTTCGACGCGACGCGGAGTACTCTACATCTATTTACTGTCAGGAAGAGAGAGCGGTGGTGACGAAAGGGTCGGTTGGTCGGCCTCGATCGCTGTTTGTCCGGCCTCGGCGACGCGTGAACTGGTTCATCCGTCAGAGAGACAAGCAAACGAAGTGAATGACCTCGTTCGTCTTCAATTCGAGCAGTGCGCAGCAGTCTCCGTACCGGTAACCCCGGCTCCGCCAGAGCTAAAGTGTGTCGTGGTGGTTCAATCAGAGCCGGCAACCTCTAGCTCTATCCCCACGGAGGCGAAAGATGTTGGAGACAACCGCGTCACCGGGTTCGCAGAGCTCAGTCCTGCATTGTTTTCTTCGATCGTGAGCCAACCACGAGTCGAGGTCTTCCAGCAGCTCCGAGTTCAAGCGGTAGCTTCATTGATACTACCTGAAGTCAAATCCGATCGAAGACCATCGAAATTTCTTGCCAGCGCTTCAGCAGTCCAGACTGAGTCGGTGGGTCCGGCGGGTCCGGCGGGTCCGACGGGTCCGAAGGCACTCAATGCCCGGATGCTCTTCGTGAATGTCATTCTTGGCAAGTTTCTCGTGACGTTCCGGTCCGTGACGTCGGCCACACCCGTCCTCCAGACTTTCAGCCGGTTCCGCATTGAACTTCGTCTCCTGCAGAATTGTTCGGGGTGGGAGAAGTCGCAGGTAGCGACCTGGAACAAAGGCCGAGGTCGAGTGGAATGGAGTAGTAGTCAAGGTGAGGGAAGCAGCAGCGAACGATTCATCAAGCTTGCCTACTCGAACGAGATTGAAATGGCTGAGCCACGTCTTCAACTCGTGCTGTTCGGCCTGGCAAGCAAGAGACAGCTCGCTGGAAACTCCAGCAACGAAGGCGGTGACGACGACAGCGGAGCTCGAATTGCATACGGCCAAGTCTCGTTGCTCAGTGTGCTGACGGAGTCGGACTGGAACACAGGGAGCATTCACGACCGACAAATCCAGCTCACTGCGATTACAGGGGCCTCCGGAAACACCGAAGGCAGCTTTGTACTCGAGATGGGAATAGGTTTTGTCGGAACGGAGTGCACCAACGACGAGCTGGAAGCTCAACGCGCTCAAACACGCAAGGAGCAGTTGCTCCAGCTCGCCGAAGGCACCGCGACGCTGAAGAAGGTGTTTGTCGTGCTCGGAGGCGACGAGGAGCAGCCCATTGCCATCGTCAAAC
This sequence comes from Phytopythium delawarense, assembly GCA_023338175.1. Taxonomy (NCBI): domain Eukaryota; phylum Oomycota; class Peronosporomycetes; order Pythiales; family Pythiaceae; genus Phytopythium; species Phytopythium delawarense. The sequence continues at coordinate 30,536 of JAADYF010000098.1, read as the reverse complement.
TCAAGAACTTCCTACTCAGGGAGGCAAAAGACGGCGCGGATGAGCTGCGAGCTGCTCAAGAGGTGCTGCAGAAGGCTGCGGACCAAGAAACGGAGGGCGATCTCGACAGATTGTTTGCAATCATGGATGTCAACGGTGACGGGATGATCTCATGGGACGAGTACGTCCACCACATGCAAACACTCTACACACTGGCTGACGCTGCGTTGACCCATTCGTTGGCGCGTAAGCAGCAAACGGAAACCAAGGAGGTTGATGAGCCTGGGATTCACGATGACGATCAGGACGGAGACGATGACGATATCGATTCTGTTGATGAGCAGGAAGACCCAGGTGCGGCCAGTGAAGACGAGACTGGAGAACGGGAGCCTGTTGCTAGCTCCTCCATTTTCAGCGTGGCCCTGCCCTTGTCGACGGATCGTGTGCAGGCTGGAAACACTGTTGATCGATACGAGGACCCGACACCAGCTCCAACGCCAGGAAGCCAAGTAGATGGACCAGAAAGAGGAGCCGACAAGCCACTTCAGCGTGAAGCCGCGTTCATTGCTGGCTCCAAGAATGCTGCGAAGAAGCCCCAGCCATCTACATTGACGAGTCGGAGCGTCCACTCCAAAGAAATCGACCAGGAAGGCCATGCCAACAATGAACAAGACTCACGACGACAGAACACTGCCGCTAAACGAGAGGGCACGGTGACCAAGCGCATTGCAACAGCCCCGGCTCGAAAACCTCTGTCAACAACCATCCTCGACTGGAAAGTGGACGAAGTGATCCAGTGGCTGCAGGAGGAAATGGAGCTCGGCCAGTACGCGGACGCCATTGTCCGCAACGCCGTGAACGGGCGGCTGCTGCTAACGTTGAGCGAGTCGGAGTTCGAGTCGGAGCTCGGCGTGACGGCTCCGTTGCACAAGCGCAAGCTCATGACGCACATCGCCGAGCTGCAAGAAGCCGCTGGATATCCGCCGCTTCAGCTGGAGTCCAAGCCCCCGCGAGCTGTCCGAGCGGTTCCAATGCCGCAGACGACGGCGACCCCGGCGTTCATTCGGCGGGAGCAATTGCTCTACCAGGTCAAGCAGGCGAATATGCAGCCTGAGGAGACCCCGTTTAACTCGACAAAGCCGGCCAAGAAGCGGCCGATGCAAACGATGTTGGTGATGGAGCAGCCGCCGGAGTTGTCGACGGCATCGACGACCAAGGTGATGACTCGCACCCGACCTGCACTTCCAGTTCAATCCACTGGTAGAACTGATACCGGCGACAGCGAGGGCGAGAGCTTCGCCGATGCGATGCAGGACATCCTGGAGGCAGTCGGGGCGAGCGCTTTATCCAAGAGCGATGCTGGGAGTCCAGACACTGACTCGCGTCAACCGATGGCCAGCGATGCTCCCGTGCTTCCGAAGCTGCCGCTCATCCAGATCGGGTCAACCACCAGCACCGACGAGCTGTTCGAGATCACCAAGAAGCGCATCCACCAGCTTGCGGGGCAAATGCTCCCGTTGCTTTCGCAACAAGCCGGCGACTCTTTCAGCGACTTTGGCGAGGACGATGAGGACGATGACAGTGGCGACAGTGCGTTGCCCGAGACTGTCCGCGACGCTCAGCAACAGCTGGGCGGTCTCCGACTCGTGTTCGACGCCATGGCGAGTTCCCGCGCGAAGGAAGTCAAGCTCTCGCGCCTGCGTTTCCAGGAGTCGCTCCGGTCTTTGCTCGCCATCGATGCGTCCTGGCACCAGTTCGACCTGCTCTTCCGCCGCCTCGACGCCAACAACAACGCCGAGCTGACCTTCGACGAGTTCCAGCGCGTGTTCCGCAAGGAGTTCGTCGGTTTCGAGGAGGGAGACCTGCGCGTGCTCCAGGACGCGCTCGTGGACTTTGTGGTCGACCGGCTGGACTCGCAGCAGTGGACGCTGCTCGAGCTGTTCCGGGCGTTCGACCGCGACGGAGGCGGCAGCATCTCCATCGCCGAGTTCGGGACGCTGGTGCGCTTCCTGTTCGCGCGCGCGCCGTCCAGAGTGGGCCGCAAGGTGAACCAGAGGGGTGCCCAGCCGCGCCGAGCGCTGTCCAATCGCCAGATCTACCTCTTGCTGTCGTGCATGGACGTCTCGAGCGACCACCGCATCGGGCAGCACGAGTTCCTGCGCTTCTTCTTCGTCGTGTGGTCGGCGCGGCTCATGGCGGCGCAGGACCAGCTCTTCCGCCTCGAGCAGAGCCACCGCGACTCAGGCGGGGCGGCGGACGTGGCGGCCGTGCAGGAGCTGGACGCGGCCAGGCGCAAGCTGCGGCGCGCGCTGCGCACCAACTTCTCGCGGCCGTTCCGCGACGCCATGCGCTGCCTGGACGTGCGCATGCCGAGCCCGTTCTCCGGGCTGTTGGCCAAGCTGCAGCTGCTCCCGCCGGGCGGTCCACAGGCGGAGGCGGAGGGAGGCTCCGCTGCGCAGGTGTGGCAGGTTCTGAGGGGGCAACATGCGGCGGTGGCGACCGCGCTGGCGGCGTCGCGGTCGCGGGCAGACGCCGCGGCGGAGGCCGAGGCCCGCAGGCGAGCGCGGAAGGGCGAGAACGAGCTGCTGCGCGCCAGGCTGACGCGGCCGCGAGAGCCCGCGCGCGAGGGCGCCGAGCTGCGCACGCCCGCCGCGCGCGTGGCGCTGGACCAGGACGCGGCGCTCAAGCTCGACCGCCGCCACGCGTGAGCCCAACCGCCGGCCGATCGATCGCCAGGCAAGAATAGACGCACCTGCCGCTCCGCATCGCAGGCCCAACGGCCCCAGCTGCCTCTCGCCACCCTCGCCACCCTGCCTTGGCCCCAGTCTTGCACGCCGCTTCCATCGGCCGCCAGATGCGGATCCTGCATGGGGTGCCGCGTGGAACCGCCGAGATCATGGTCGCTCCAGATCGCGAAGAAGACTGCCACCTGCGTTTCCGTTGTTTTCTGGTTTGGAGGGTACGTTCGAGATTGTTTAGAGAATAACAGACGGCAAAATCCGCAAGACCTGAATGTATCGCGCGGGACCTTGAGGGTTGAATTCGCGACCCTTCCCTTCCGCATTTTCTCAGAACACTCGGCGGTCGATGTCTTGCATTCAGTATAGCGAATCGCTCCAGAAGAGAGGGGGGGTGAAAGAAGGGTTGAAGAAAACATCAACCCCAGCAAACGCATCCTTTCCCAGATGGGAGTGTTGGTCAGATCCATCAAAAGAATAATATCTATAAATCAGAACAAATTCCGCAGCACAAAATAATAACACAACACACCTCTTCTATGATAGCAAACATTCACACCCATTTTCTGACCTTCAATCTTGAAGGGGGTTGCGTGTTTTTCTTCTCTCTTCGATCGCGGCGGCAACTCGCATTCGAGTTCTTCATTCCCCAATTTGCCGAGAAAGGCACAGCCGGAAGACATCACCACCCACCACCAAGCTCGCGTTCGACGGAAACACCAGCAACCATGCAGATCTTCGTGAAGACGCTGACGGGCAAGACGATCACGCTGGACGTGGAGCCGTCGGACTCGATCGACAACGTGAAGCAGAAGATCCAGGACAAGGAGGGCATCCCGCCTGACCAGCAGCGCCTGATCTTCGCCGGCAAGCAGCTGGAGGACGGCCGCACGCTGTCGGACTACAACATCCAGAAGGAGTCGACGCTGCACCTGGTGCTGCGTCTGCGTGGCGGCAACTAGGCTGGTTCAAGACTTGCCGTGCGTGAATTACCATAACACGCACCAATGAACGTATGATGTGGTAGTGACGAATGACCTTTTTTATCGAGTGAAGCGAAAGCGTGCTGATAAATACGACCGACTGTATCGCTCATGCCTTCGCGCAGGTCAGAAGAAGCTGACGCGCCGGCGGCGGTACGACTGCCACGCGATGTGGTGCGCCGTGGCGCCGGTTGTGTCGGTGACGACGGTCGTGGTGGCGGACGAGGTGGCGCTGGGCGTCGCGGTGGTGCTGCTGCTGCTGCCGCTGGAGCCCGAGGGCATGGGGCAGTCGTCGTAGTCGGACTGCTGCAGCGTGTACTTGGACGTGATGCCCTCGTTGCTCGTGATCTCGACCTCGACGCTGTCTAGGTCGATGGCCTCGGCCGGAGCCACCTGGTAGAAGGACGTGACACCGATGACGCTGGCCGCCTCGCCGTTGATGTCCATGGCCTTGACGCCGTCGCGCGAGTTGGGCACCTGCAGCGCGAACCACTGCGGGTTGCTGCCCTCCTTCCAACATAACTTCTCCTGCTCGTCCGGGCACGGCGTGAAGTGCCACGAGATGGCCTCGATGCGCGGGTCGCCGCCCACGACCACGTCCCACAGCGCCGTGTTCAGGTCCAGGTTGCCGTGGCCGCACTCGTAGCACAGGTCGGCCACGTACGCCGTCACGGTGCCACTCGCGCCTGTGATGGACAGGCAGCGGCTGCAGCTCGTCGACTCGGCGTACTGGGCATAGTTCATGGCCACGAACAGCGACTCGTTGAGCCCGTACGGCGCCAGGCGCGCGCTGCAGCTGCCGCCGATCGGCGTCGCCAGCCCGTACGTCGTCGCGTTGCCCGTGAACAAGTCGTCGGCCACAGCGGGGGCCGCCGAGGCCAGCAGCAGCAGCGGGAGAAGCAGGAGCAGCGGCGGCATCGCCATCTTCCTGCTGCTCATCGACTGTGCTTGTGCTGCTGGATGGCGGAACTGACGCGCATCGAGTCAGTGCGCACGCGAAAGTCGCGATTTTTCATAAATGACATTTTGGGCGCCTCAACTATCTTGTTATGGGTTATTTTTCTAAACTGTTTCATGCAACACGTGGGATAATGCAGAGTGAACAGATTTGGGTGCCCGAACAATGTTTATTTTAGACGGAAAATCACACCATGCAGAAAAAAACACACGGATCAGCGGCTTCAACGCGCTTCAGACCACCATGAAGCCGCCGGTGCTCGCGTCCACCGCCATGTCCAGGTTCATGGCCAGCGGCGTCATGGCGGACGCCGCGACGGCCGCCGCCACGTCAACGGAGGCCGCGTCGGGCTCGGCGACCACGCCCATGTCCTCGTCCCGCTGTGACGTCGGGCTGGCGGTGCTCGTCACGCTCCCGGACGCAACGGACGGCGGCAGGTAGTTGATGTCCACGAGCTCGACCTTGGTCTTCTGCCGCGCGTGCAGGATGCCCTCGAGCGCAAAGTCGACCATCGTCTGCCGGTAGTCCGGCTTGGCCCAGTTGAGCAGCGTCAGGTCGGACGCGAGCGTGCCCGCGGCGGCCTCGGGCACGACGCACGCGAGGCCACCCACGAACTCCTGCAGCATGCGGAAGCGCCCCGTCAGACACGACCAGGCGAACGACACGTCCGTCTCGCGGCCGTGCTTCTTGAGGACGCCGCTCAGGATCGGCTCGCGCGCGACCGCGAGCACAAAGTCGTCAAAGTCGCGCTCGATGGCCTTCATGTCCTCGTCGCCGAACGACTCGCGCAGCCGCGGCTCCTGCGTCTCGAGCACCTTCATGAACGCTTCCTTCCCCATCTCGAACACTTCGATGGGCATGACGCACGGAGGGTTCACCAGCACGCCCACGTCTTCCGCGCAGTAGTGCCGGCCGTCTTGTGCGATCGTCGCGACGCCAGCGATCAGGTCCACGGCGAAGTGCGCGACCGACTTGGACATGTGCTGCCGCTCGACGCCGCGTAGCGTGTCGAACATCTCGATCGCCAACGGACCGCCCTCATTCTGGATAAACTGCTGCGCGTTCTGGTACGTGAGCAGGAAGGAGCCCGCGGCGCACGCGTCCTCCGCGTCTCGCGAGTCCCAGAGGTCGCGCCGCGCGCCGACGACGTCGGCCATGATGAGCGCGAGCTTGCACAGCTCCTGTACCTGGTCGCTCACGAGGTTCGCGCCGCTCTCCATGCTCACCAGCTTCTTCATAAAGTACTCGATCTCGGCCATAACGCGGTGCGCGACGGCGACACATACCCACCACGACGCGGACGGAACGGTGGAGGATGCGCACCGCTCGAGGCACTGGGTCACGCCCACGCGGTGCTCTATCAGCCACTTGAGCGCCTGCATGAGCACGTGCGAGAAGCCCCGCGTGCTCGTGTACGCGCTCGTCACGTCTGGGAGGTCTTCCCGGTTAAATACAAAGGACGGGTCGTCACTGAACTGGTGCTCTTGCCGCCGCAGTGCCGCTAGCACGGTCACGAGCTCGTCGTAGAACGCTTTCTGGCAGAAGGCCGTCACGCAGTTCTTGACAACGAGCTCGAGCTGATGGACGCCGCACCAGATGAGGAAGAACCCAGGCTTCGTGACCAGCGTGGTCAGGCGCGCCGAGATGCCCTGCTGGCTGCCTGTCATGCCGATGTTGCGGCCCGTGTTGATGCCGCCGTTCGTGGTGGTGCCTAGCAGTTTGCCGCGCCAGAGCGGGTCCAGCACGTCGAGACACTTTTCGATGCGCTGCATGACCGACAGCGCCGGGTACTGGTCGAAGGTCGGCAGCGAGAAGAGGTGGAAGTCCTGGAGCGCGCCGCTCTGCCACATGCGGACGCGGATGTCGAGGTAGCACGTCGACTGGTGCACGCCCGCGTCCGTCGCGATGGCGTAGGCCCAGGCCGAGCGCATCATGAGCGCGATCTTCTGCAGGTTGCTGGCGAGCACCGCGCGGACGTAGCCCGCCACCTTGTGCTCCGAGCACCCGCCGTAGTAGGCGAACTTGGTCTCCTCCTTCGTGCACTGGATCATGCGCGCCGCCAGCCGGAACGACGCGCCGCACGACACGAACTTGATGGCGAGGTCGTACAGGCGCTGGTTCTTGATCACGATCTCGTAGTTCTCGGCGTCGCTCTTGCGCGCGAACACGGCGAGCGCCTGCTCCTTGCTCACGCCGTCCTCGTCGCTCGGGTTGAAGAACAGCTCGCCCACGAGCACCTCGACGACGGCCTTCTCGATCTCCGAGGCCGGCAGCCGCACTGGCCCGACACGCTGCGCGGATCCAGCCGCGGCGTCCCCGCCCGCCAGCTCGACCGCGCCTGCGTGTGCGCCGGCGGCCGCGGCGCTGGCTCCGTTAGCGGCGGCGGCGGTCATCTGCTGCGAGGCGGCGCCGAGCGATTTGACGGGCACGTCCTCCATGTGGTTGGCGAAGAACTTCTCCTTCTCGGCGTCCGGCGCGTGCTCGTACTCGGCCCACTTGAGCTTGTGGTTGATCTCGAGGTGCGAGAGGTAGTGGTCCGCGCGGAACGGCTGGCGGAAGTACTTGATGTTGGCCGTGGCGCGGCGCTTGCGCGTGGCGTCGGCCGCCGACTCCTTGCCGAACGCCACACAGAACTTGCACATGACGGTCTCCACCGTCGCCGTCTTGGCGTTGCGGCTGCACACCGACAGCCCGTACTTGAGCGCGTGCTTCTCGTTGAACTTGGCGCCGCGGTCCTTGTGCTTCTTGGGCCGCGCGCTGCTCGCCGGCGCCGCCGCCGGGCCCAGAGACGGGCCCGCGGACGCGTCCGGGTGGCCGCCAGCGCGGATCGCCGTCATGCCGGCGCGCGGGGGAGCGAGGAGGAGCGGGGTGGAGGCGGCACCAAGCTTCTTGGCGCTTCTTGGCGCGCTTCTTGCCGTGGAGGTCGCCGACCGAATTTAACTGGCCGCCAGGTAAATTCGGGCTCGCGCCGACCTGTTCTTTTGGGTCGAGAGAGTAAGGTTTTTCGTCTGGCACGAGGTTTTACGTGGAGAACACCTGCCAGCATCAACCGACCAACCGGAGGCGAGTCGAGTCCGCGGCCATGAGCGGGCTGCGCGGCTGGGTGTGGACGGCGGTGGCGGTCGCGGGCACGGCCACGGCCGCCGCGCTCGTGTACCGGTACGCGACGCGCGACGTGCGCGGCGCGGGCGACGAGGACGGCCAGGCGGCGCGGGTGGCGGGCCGGACTCGAGGCGGCGAGTATGAGTCGCTGTCCGAGGACGACGACGAGCTGGAGGAGGAGGAGGTCGAAGAGGCCGAGCAGCAGCAGCGGCGGCAGCTGGCGCTCGTGTCGCGAGAAGGCAACATGGTGCGTTGATGGCCGCATGTTATGGTATACTGTGGATGGATGGCAAGGCGTCCTCGACTGACAGCAGCGACGGGTGCTGCGCAGCTGCTCTCGGTCTTCGGGCTGGTCTTCCTGCTGCTCGTCGTGATGGTGTCCATGGTGGTCGCCTGGACCAGCGACGAGCCCATGTCGCTGGCAGAGCTGCCCATGTTCACGCCGCTCGTCTGGGTCGCGCTGGGCATCTTCACAGGTACACAGCGAGCTTTGCTCGGGCACCATCGCAGCTCTCCTCCGCATGCGATGGAGCCGGTGGTCTCACGATCGTCCTCGGTGCCTTGGTGTCGCCCCAGCTGCCACCGTCGAGGTGCTGAACCCGTCGAGCGCCTCGCCCTCGGGCATCCCCGAGAAGACGCTGGACGACGTGGAGAAGTAGCCGTCGTCCCCGCAACGACGCGGCCCATGAAGCTAGGGAATACACTATTTGACGCTCGGGAGACTGCGAGCTGCTGCAGCATTGATCAGCTTGAAGTGGCAGGTTGCCCTCTGGTCACCACCGGCAACGTATTTACGGCCATCTTCCATGAGCAAGCTCGCGTCTCGTGATTGGCTACTTTCAAAGCCTCTCTAAAAGAGTTGTAGGCAATCCCCGACAACGCTTTCCTTCAAAAATCAAGTTATCAAACCTCTAATAATAAATACTTACAGTAAAACGTTCAGCGAAACCACGTGTCCTGCCGGAACTGTGCGCCACCCCACGTGGTCTGAACAGATCGCGCCACCGCAATCGCCCTGAGCGATGCCGCGCACTTCCCGACTCGGCCGATGGCGACGCGTCCCCTGCCGCTGCTCGCCATTTCCGCCCTGGCGCTCACCGGCACCGCGCTCACCGCCGCCGCCGCCTACCGCTACGGACTCCAGCACGCGCACCAGCACCGGTCCCGCCGCCCGGCCGAGCCAGAGACCCGCGCGACCGCCATGAGCACCACCGCCACCACCACGACCGCGACGATCAAGGCGGTCGACAAGACCCAGAGCGAGACGCCCTCGAGGATGGCACTGCTCACGACCATGCTGCTGCAGGACGCGTCGCTGGTGCGTCTTCCTCTTGACTGATGTTTGACGTCGCGAGAGGCTCACGCGAAGCCTGTGCTTGCAGCTGGTGATTGCCATGGGGATCGCCACGATGGGACTCGCGCTGGGGGTCTCGCTCACGCTCGTCGCGACGAGTGCGGACGTGGCGTCGCTGGACGACCTGCCGATGTTCTCGTCGCTAATGACGATCGGCGCCGGCATGGTGGCCGGTGAGTCCTGCGCTTCCGCTTGCGATTGCTGTCGTCTCCCGCACGAGCTGACTGTTGCGTGCTTGGCCTACAGTCGGACTGCTCAATGCCATGCTGCAGTACTCGAACCGGAAGCGCAACGCCGCCCCCGGCGAGATCGTGCTGCCGCCTGGCCACCCGCCGATCCCGATGGAGACGCTCAAGGAGGTGGTCGAGCTCGACGAGGACGGCAAGCCCAAGCAGCGCATCAGCAAGTGCCCATTCGGCTTCTAAGCCAACGCGCACGGGATCCTTGTTACTACATGTCAACATGGCGTGAGATGAGTGTGCATCCAAAGTCTGTATGAAGCGCAATGAGTCTTCGTCATGGCCCAAGGCAGTTCGTTCGCCCTGCTGATACAGTCGCTAGCGCACTCAACGCCGGCGCGTGGTGCGCCGCATCCGCCGCTCCTCGCGCTTCTTCTCCTGCAACGACAGCTTCAATGCCAGCAGCATTTCCCTGTTCATCCGCCAGCATCCGCGTTCAGTGTGAATAGGATGGAGTAGCGCCTCCTCTCATGCCACGACGTACTCGTCGACTTCCTCTCCCTCACTGTCCGAGCGCTGGTCGCGGGCCCTGTCGTCGTCCATCGCCTCATGCTGCGGTCCACGGTGCCGGATCTCGTTCTTCAACCAGCCGCCATCGTTAACACACCACACAGCTCATCAACGCTACTCCTTCAAACGCACCTCGAACTGCTCGGCTGATAGGGATCCCAGCATGCGCTGGCCGCCGCGGTTGAATACCGAGTAGGCGCTCAGCCCGTCGCCGGCAGCGCCTGCCCCTGGAGCCAACAGGTGCAGCCCCAGCGCGGCGAAGCCCGACAGGATCACGAACGCGGCCGTGAACTCGCCCGCGTGCTGGTTGATCCAGTACAACGCGCGCAACCACAGCGCCGAGGCGACAGCGTAGCGCGCGACCGGCCGCCAGTGCGCGCGCAGCGTGTCCGCCGCCGAGCGCGCGGCCGCCGCGAGCGCCTCGACTGTCAGCGCCTCCTCGACCTGCCGCCGCAGCGCCGCACGCGTCTCCCTGTTCACGCGTAGCACCGGTGGGATGAAGGGCACGAGCCAGTCGAGTGGGTCGGGCTCCTCCCGTCTTTGCGGCCGCGCCAGCGGTGGCGCTTGGACATACTCGTGCCGCATCTCCAGCCGCTGCTAGTTCACTCAAACGGCAAATGACCGAGAAACTGGGCAGGATACATCCTCTTTAAACCTATATATGGGTTTATTAGTGTATAATATACACAAATGCCATGATATTGAACTGCATGAACGGATATGATAACTGAGTTGATTGTGTAGCTGCTCGCTTAGGAAGCGGAGGCCTTGGTGGCGAGCACCTGCAGGCACATGGCGGCGAACTTGTCGGCGTCGATGCGCTGCGGGAGCTGCTTCTCGTTGGCCCGGAACCACTGCGCGAGGTCTCGGTAGTGGCGCGGGAAGAGCTCGCGCAGCTGGCTGCGCGTCTCGTCGGCGCGCAGCTGCTCCATGAGGAACCCGCGCGCGAGGTGCTGGCCGCCCAGCGTGTCCATGTCGACCTTGCCGTCCTTGCGCGTCGGGCGCGCCTGGAGTGCCAGCAGCCGCTTGAAGACGCTCGCCGCGAGCTTCCTCTTGGTCTTTTCACGCCGCAGGTCGAACCGCTGGGCTGCGCAGCGCTTCTCCAGCGCGTCCAGCGGCTCGCTGTCGCGCACGGCGTGCACGAGGAACTCGATCGGGTCCAGCGGCTGCTCCTCCAGCAGCCGCGTCAGCAGCAGGCGCAGCATCTCGTTCACCTGGTGCCCGTCCGCGTACGCCTGCATGGCCTCCAGCACCTCGGCCGAGGCAGCGGCTTTGCCGAGGGCATTGTCAGGCGGCTGGACGACAGACTGCGTCGAGGGAGCCATGTCGTCAGCAGAGGGCAGGCTCGAGGTGTTGGATTGGTCTCAAGCTGCGCAAATGGCAGCAGCACACAGCCGCATCCGTTTCAGGCCCGGGAGGCGTCAAGGAGAGCCGAGAGACGGCTATTGATAGACGAGAGATGACCGTTCAGCGTCACACAAGCCGCTTCATTGCTCGTTGCATGTGTTGGATGCTCCCGCTGTGGATCTGCTCGCCGCCCATCTCGTGAAGTCACCATGGAGATTGAGCCGCGGATGAACGAGAGAGACGACCGAGGCCAAGGGATATACATATGAACCCTTGCCTCGCCGCCACACAGCTGAGTCCTTGATGCGGGCCCAAGCATGTCGAAGTGTAATCACAGCCTGATGTGGCGCATCGGATGAATTGACGAGGCGAGCGGCAAGCACATGGCGCGCCAGCCGCGCGGCGAAGGCGAGGACGATGACCAGCAACGTGTCGTGCCTCGCATCTGGTGGTGTACCCATCCGCTTGTGATATGTATTCCCACAGGTTCTTTATGACAGCGCTCCTATTTGCACTTGTACCTGTGAAAACATGAATTTATGCATTGAACATATTATTACAGGCTTTTTCTGATCGCGAAAGGGTCTGCTGGCGCCTCATGGCCATCGCTCGGATAGTGCGCTGCGCTTCTCCTCCCGCTCGTCCTGCCCGCGGCGCAACTGCGGCGCTCGCTCTCCCCTGCTCCACCTGCGCGTCTCCGTCTCCACCGGAGCCTCAGCCTCTGGTCAGCCTTGGCCGCCTCCGTCCATGCGGGTCTTCCTCCGTGCCATTCCCCAACTCGCACGCCGTCCGCTCTCCACCTTTCACACATCATGGCGACGACCGGAGGCAACGTCGAGGGCTATTTATTAAAGCTCGAGGATGACGGCGCCGCGCGCATCGTGTACTGCATCCTCGACGAGGGCATCCTGCAATACTTCTCGCGCAAGGGCGGCGGCCTGCTGGGCGCCGTGCCGCTCACAGGCGCCAAGATCGACGTCTTCCTGCTGCCGTTCGACAAGGCGAGCGTGTGCGCGCACCAGTTCCGCGTCGACGCGCAGCCGCGACCGCCCGTGGCGCCGACCAAGAGCAGATCGCAGGCCGCGGTGTCGAGCCCCAAGCAGCTGCGCCCCAAGGTGTCCGTCACCTTCGCCGGGTCCACCAAAGACGTGTCGGATCAGTGGGCCATCTCGATCCTCAACTGGAACCGCTACAGCTGGGACGACCCGCAGACGCTGTGCTCGTCCAAGGACGAGTTCGCCACGCTCAGCGAGATCCTGCACCCGACCGTCGGCGACAAGCACAGCGACAACTTCGTGCCCATCGGCGTCAGTCGCGCCGTGCAGCCCCTCTAGACCAGCCTTCGCCTCTGTCGTTGTCTATCTATTCGTCACTAGGTGCCGTGTAATATACCGCTGTAGTCTTCGCCGACAACGTGTGAGTTGGCATTAGATGCATCGCCGTGAAGAAGGACGAGAGATCTAGTGCATCGCTTCAAAACCTTTGGTGCATACAACCCTGTTACCCTGACGACGACTGCTACTGTCTACACGCACACCCTCCTACTTCTACTTGCGAGTTATCTTACACGACTGGCGTGGGCTGCGGCATGGCCGACGGCATGGACACGCCCTGATGGTCCAGGCCCAACGAGTTGCTGCCGCTGGACGGGAGATGCTCGCCGCCTGCTGCCGCGGCCGCAGCAGCCTCCTCCTCCTCCTTGGCCATCTCGGCCAGCCGCGCCTTGGTGATGAACCGGCCGTCCTCGCCACGCTTGCGCGCCTTGGCGATGCTGTGGCGCACGGGATACGACGGCTTGTTGGACCAGTTGCGGTTCTCGCGCTTCTTGAGCCACCGGGCGATCTTCTCCTTCTTCTCCTCCTTCGAGCACGGCGGCGGGTACGACGGCATTGGCGGCGTCGTCGTCCACTTGCCGCCGACACGGAGCTGCGCCTTGCCGTAGCCGTAGCCAGCCGAGTAAAAGTCGTACCCGGGGACAGTCGACCCGTCCGGCATGAGCGCTCCGTACGGGTAGCCCGTCGGGACAGTCTGGTAGCCCTGCTGCTGGTACGGGTTGTACATGCCGCCGCCCATGCCGCCCATGCTGTACATGCCAGACGCCATCGGCTGCGAGTACGCGCTCTGCCCCATGCTCCCGCTGATGTACCCCGGCGCCATTCCCGAGTACCCCTGGCTCATCCCGTACTGCTGCTGCTGCTGCGGAAGCATGCCGTAGCTCATGTTGGAGACGGCCGGAGACGCGCCGACCGGCACCATCATCCCGGTCATGCCGTTGACGGGCGACGCCTCGTATGCGCGCTTCATGAACCCGCTGCGGTCGCGCAGCGGCATGTTGATCTGCGGCGCTCCCGTCGCGTAGACGTTGGTCGGCGACAGTTGCGGGTGGTTGAACGGGTCCGGCATGACCGTCGGCTGGGACGGCGCCGGCACGAACCCTCGCGGGGTTGTCAGCATCGGAGGCCGCGCGACTGTAGGCGAGATGTGCGCTCCCGATGACGGAGACATGGTCGGCGCCGTCGGTCCGTTCGAGGTGTAGTTCATGCTGATGGGCGCTGAATGGAGATACCCGCTTGTGCTCCGGGCGGCCTGGGCTTGCGTCGAGGACTGGTACGAGAAGCCCGTCGAGCTGGCCAACGCCGAGCTGTTGCCGCTCATCACGGCCGCGCCGAAGCCCGAGCTGGCGGCGTCCGCCCCGTTCTGAGAAGTCGGCGTGTCACTCGTGTTCTGCACACAGGAAGAAGCATCGTCAGCCTCCATTTCCATCACCAACACGGCCGCCCGAGCGATAGCGGCACGTACGAAGCTGAGCGCGATGTCGTTGACCAGGCTCTCGGACAGCCAATCGCCGGCGGTGCGCTTGGCCGACGGGTTCTGCAGCTCCTTGACGAGCAGTTCCTTGACGGCGTGGAAATCGCCCGTGCTGTTGTACGTGTCCAGCGCCTCCTGCAGCTGCGGCGAGTCGTTGTTGAGCAGCAGGTCCTTGAGGTGCCCGCGGTCCTCGTTGCTGATCAGCCCCTTGTCCCCCAGCGACTTGATGGCCGCCATCTTGCCTGTTCCAGTCAGTCAACGCCACCGTGAGATCTCCACGCGCGCGTCCGCAACATGGCGGGGGCTATGGTGCCGTACCGGAGATGCTGCGGTAGCGCTTGTTGCCCTTTTTGCCGGACGAGAGGCCCATGGATCCAGCGGGAGGCCCCATCCCAGTGATCGCCCCGCCAGGCGCGCCGCTGGACGCCGCGGCAGTCGGCGCCTCCGCCTTGACCACGCTTTGGTCCGAGGTGTCGCCGGCTTTGGGCTGCTGGTAGTCCTCGCCGTTCAGGCACAGCACGAACCGGTCGTTCTCGCGCACGCCGAAGCGCAGCGCGCGCGCGTTCAGCTGTCGCATCAAACCACACGCGGCGTCAGCAGTTTGCACGACCCGACGGGCACAAACGACGCGCCGGCGCACGCACCTCGGCGGCGATGCCGTCGGCCTCAGCAGGCAGCAGGAAGAGCCGCGCGCGGCCGGCGTCGGGCTGCTTCCCGACGGCGGCCGCCATGGCCGCGATCACGGCGGGCCAGGCCAGCGGCGCGGGCGGCAGCGCCACCACCTCGTCGTCCGTCTCGCGCCGCTTGTCGCCGTCGAACAGCCGCACGAACACACGCGTGGAGCCGCTCATGGCGCCCGGCTCCGCGCCAGGAGGTCGCGGACACGCCGAGCGAGTGGTAGAGAGCGAGGGCAGAGCCGCGGGCGCCGCCGGTCGGTCGAGAATGCACTTGTGCGCGGCCGGAAGGCGACGGATGCCCAGGTCGGTCGGCCGCGTGCGTGTTGTGCTTGTCGGCCTGGAAGCGTCTGGAAGCGGCCAAAGTATAGTGAAATCAAGAGGAAAGAGAGCGCGCGGTGGTCGGTTTGGAGGCGGACGCGCGCTGCCCCCACGCCTGGTTTGGGTGCGCTTTCAGTCGCCGCGTCGGCTGGATGTTTCTGGCCGATTATTCATTATAGGAGGTTGCATGACATGCTGGACCACGTGAATGAGATCAATTGACAGAGAGTAGTATGCGTTATCGCAGGGCTCAAGGAGTTGTGCGCGCCGCGCGCCACAAATTCTCCCCTACCCCTCGCATGGACGTCTTGTCGGCAATCCAACGTTTGACTCAAGCGTAATGTACGCCTCAAACGAACGTGTCGTGACGAGCTGCACTTCAAAAAGTATCTTTGGGACCAATCGAGCAAATCGAGCACCACGATGACCTCCGTGGCGGCCACCCGCACGCTGCTCTGGCAGGCTGCGGACTACGCCTGCTGCCAGTCCAACCCGCTGCAGCAGGGCTTCTACCTGCTGCTCGTGCTCGGCGGCTACAGCGCCTTCCTCTTCTCTGGCGCGCCGCGACTGCCCACAGCCTCGGTCGGCCGCCTCCACGTGCACGTCTCGGTTGCTTCTGCGCACAGCAGGCGGATGAACACGCTCACGCCGTGCGTCTTTCTGCTCTGACTTCGCATCAACAGATACGTGAGCTTCGGTGTGGTTGCCGCCGCGCTGTTCTCCTTCATATCGGCGTCCACGACGGCGCCGGGTATTCTCCTCCCGCGTAAGCTCATACATGGCGCGGCGGCTGACGTGAAGGACACTGGCTCACAGTAGCAATGAGTGCGCGGAAGCAGAGACGCTGGAGGTGTTCGACAACTACCCGTACGACGGCGTGCTGTACTCCAGGCGGCCGTGCCCGACGTGCCGAACGACCAAGTGAGTGACCCCAGAGACGTCCTTGGCCGCTGCTCGACTGAAAGCCGCCATGCCCCATGTCCATGCCAGGCTAGCGCGGTCCAAGCATTGCTCTGTCTGCAACGTCTGCGTGCCACGCTTCGATCACCGTACGCCGCGCTCGCTTCACCGCAGTCTGTTGCTCTGGTAACATACCATTGACGGAATGCGAGTGCGCTTGATGGCAGACTGCGGGTGGCTGAACTCGTGCATCGGCGAACGGAACCACGTCGCCTTCCTCCGGTTCCTTGCGGTACTGTTGCTCAACCATCGCCCTTCAGATGCGATGGATGGTCTGACAATCCTCGCTCGCCGCCAGGTCAACGCGCTGCTGTGTGTGTACGGCGGCTATGTATTGTTCCTGATGCTCTTCGACGAGTACTCGGCGCTCCTGAACGACCAGTTCCTCGACGAGACGACGGGAGCTGTCGTCCAGGGGGACGGAGCTGTCGTGCTGCGGTATTTGGTCCACGCCGAAGCGGCGCTGTGCGTCCTCTTCTCCATGTGCTTGTTCATGGGTTCGTGCTGCCTCCATCACTGCCTGCATGAAGCGTACGATGCTAAATTTGTGCCATGAGCGTCGTAGGAACGGCAGTCGTGTGCTTCCTCGCGTTTCACTGCGTCTTGGTCGCGACCAACACGACCACGAACGAGTTCTTCAAGAGAAGAAGCCTCTGCAGCCGGAAAGCTGAGGTGACAGTCGCCACCAAGAGTAGCAGTGGTGCCGCTACCGATGACGACGCACCAGCGAGATCACAGAGGACGGCAAGTCAATCATGGCGGGGACATGCCTATGACCTCGGCTCGATCGCTGCCAACGTGGCGGAGATCTGGAATCCTCGCTTCCTGGCAAACCTTCACCAGCGACGAAAGCACCACTCAAATTAGGTGAGAGCCCGGTGACTGACGCCTCGAGAGGGTCCATGGCGCTAAATATATCGTGGCTCGCATCAATGCAGGCGTGGTCGCCACACCCCACCTTCATCGATACAGTTCTTGACAGGCCGCGGTACTCACAGTCCCCAGGTTGTCCGGAAGGACTGACGAATCATGCCGAGCCACGCTCCGCTCGGGTCTCTCACGCCTGACGATGTCTACACGATGGCGCGGCACTACGACGTGGACCTGACGCACGAGCCGTTCTTGATCCCGCTGATGAAGCAGGTGGCCACGACACCTGCGATGCCGTCGCACCCGCTTGGCCGTGAAGACAAGGTGGCGGAGCGTGAGGATGAACGCTACATCCGCGAACAGATAGAGCGTTTGCGAGCCGCGAGCCGCCAGACGGATGGGGAAAGCAGTGAGCCCCCGACGTGGGTGGAGTTCGACGAAGCAGTTGAGACAGAAGCGCAGGCTTTCGACAAGGACAGACGCCGAGGCGTGTACTACTTCGACTTCGCGACCGGAACGCGGCAGGAGCAACACCCTCTCGTGCGGCTGGTTGGCGAGCCCTCCGATCAGGAACAGCACGATGCGAGCGACGCGTTGGTTCCTGCTGCAGTGGCGGACCCGCGCGTGTTTGCGCATGCCGCGGCAGTCCACAGTCAGTCCGGCATGAAGGAGTACGTGTTGTGGCTGTTTCCCTGGTATTATCACCGTTTGGCTCACTCCGTTGCTGGCAGCATCAAGTCGCTCCAGATTCTGTGCTTCCAATCGTGGTGGACGGAGACAGCGAGCAGCAGCGGCGCCAGACGACGCGTGCAGCTGCGCATCTACTTCTCCATCCCGACGCGGCACTTCCAGGTCGCGCGCGACGACTCGGACTGTGTGTTCACCATTTCGCACGTGGCGCACCCGACTGTGGGGCGACCGCTCAGCGCCTGGGATCTTCACGAAGGCGCACGCATCCCGCTGCTGGGGCGGCTGACGACGCTCAAGCAGTCTACACTACTCACACGACAGTGGCTCGCGCTGCACGCGCGACTGTTTGCACGCGTGCGCTCTCAACTGCAGGACGAGCTGGCCAAGTACGTGCTCGCATCCCACGGCCGCGTCGATCGCGATCGCGGCCGGGTGCAGTGCGCGGACCCGCACGCTCGCGAGCGACGCGCGCTGTCGAGCCTCACGCTGTCTCCGTCGGGCGTGGACACGTCCAGCAGTGCCGAGTTAGCCACACTCTCGCTGCGCCGCTTGCTGGACGACATCCGCGCGTTGCAAGACAAGCTCGCGGCCTTCCGCCCCGATGTCGCGCGCCGCCTCGTCGCCCCGCTGCTCGAGCTGGACGACGTCTGGTAGAAGGAGACACAGACCCGAGCGATTCGCACACAACAAGATCTCTAGCCTAGCGAGACAACCTGGCACTGCTCGATCATGGATAATGTAGCCATGTTCAATCACAATGAAGCCATCTTCCGCGAACGACATGGATACACTTTATCATTTTAGACAGGTGAGCTTTCCGTGTTGAGCTGTCCGCCTCCCTCCACTGTCTTGCCTGTATATTTAGATCGAGCTGCGCAATTGCCGCCGCCTCCGCACCTCGGTCTTCCCAGAGACAGCTTCGAGCCTGACCGGCATGACTATCACCACGCGGTCGAAGCGCGTGTCGCCCTTCGCCGCCGCTGGCAGCCACCACCACGCGACGTCTGCGGCCGTCGGGCCCGGCGCGTACTCACCGGAGAAGACGCGCACGAGCTTCCCGAGCGCTGCGCCCGCTGGTGATGACGCGGTCGGGTGCTTTGCAGGCAGCAGCGCCGCAACGCGGCCGCTCTTCTCGGGTTTCGCGACGTCCGAGAGGCGGCACCTGAACGAGAACCGCACCACGTCTGCCTACACCCCAGGTGAGCGCTCTTGCTCTTGGTACCTCACTGTGTCCGCGAGGCTAACCGATTTATGGAAATGGTTCAGGACCTGGCGCTTACTCGTCGTTACCTTCCAATGCCTCGGCCTCCGCCGCGCCGTCCAACGTGTTTGCCACCAAGGCGAGTCTTGATACTTGACAGGCACTCTACATGCGCACTCCACTCACACGGCTCGCGTCCTTGGCAGATCTCGCGGTTCGCGCCGAGCGCGCCAGGCTCAACCATCTTCCGCCCGTCATCCATCCAGGACAACCCGGGCCCCGGCAGCTATGACGTATCCTCGAGCAGTAGCAACCAACACACACACGAGCCGCCGCCCGCCGCGGTGTCGACATCCGCCACGCTCTCCACCTTGCTGGCGGATAACGCGGCGGGCAAAGCGGTCACGTCGGCGGTGCCTGCGATCCCCAAGAAGGACCAGAGCTACGGTTACGTGCACGGCGAGGACGGCGCGCTCCGGCGCCAGGCGCCTCCAGCCGCCATCTACTCGGGCATCGGTGCCGACACGGTGGGCCCGGCGGCCTACAGCGCGCACCCTCGCAACTTCTACGACGCCAAGCGCAACGCCGCGCCGTCGCTGCGCTCGACGGTCGAGCGCGAGGTCTGGGCCGACAACCTGACGCCGAGGCGCGAGGTGCCCGGCCCCGGAGCCTACGATCCGCACGGCACGGACGCCGAGAGCGAGGAGACGGCGTCCGAGCGGAAGGAGGCGGAGGCCACGCGCTCGCAGCCGCGCCGCCACCGCCGGCACCACAAGGAGCCGCGGCCCAGCGCCGTGTTCGCGTCCAAGGTGCCGCTGCTGCCGACGCCCAAGCCCGTGACGCACTTCGACGCCGAGCGGGAGCTCGAGGTGCAGGCCAAGGAGGCGCGCGCACGGCCTCGAGCCGACGCGCGGCGCCGGCGCTCGCAGGGCACCAAGGTGGAGGCGTTCGGGTCCACCACGGCGCGCGTGGAGCTGGCGGCGCAGCAGGACGGGCCTATCGTGTTCGCGCCGACCTTCCTCACGACGCCCGGCCCAGGCATGTACCACGGCGCAGACGCTGGCGCTACGCTCGGGCTCAGCCTCGGCGCGCCGCGGCGGTCGTCCTGCCCGGCCGGCAAGCGCCGAGAAGTCGACGGCGTGGGTTTCTCCAGCGCCAGCGAGCGCGCGTGCCTGGCGCCGCCACGCCGCGACCGACAGAACGAAGTCGTCGGCGCGGGGCTCGGGCCGGGCGCGTACCGCAGCGAGACGCCGCGCTCGCTCGACCATTCGGTGCGCGCGCGGCTGGCGGTCGGCCGGCTCGGCGTCTTCGGCTCGACGGCGCCGCGCGACGTGTGGGCCGCGCTCGACCCGGCAACTGGCGGCCCCAAGCAGAGCGCGCCAAACCCTGGGCCGGGCGCCTACGACCACGGCCGCGGCTCGAGCTCAGCGTCGGCCCCGGCCGGCGACATGAGCGTCGTGGGCGCCACTTCCGCCGTCTTCAAGTCGAGCTCCTCGCGCTTCGCCTCGGGCGCCAGCAACCCGCACGTGCACCGCGTGGGCGACTGCGCCACGCCCGGCGTCGGCGCCTACGACCTGTTGGCATCGCCCGACGCGCTCACAGGCCGGTCGACCGCGCCGCCGAGGCGTAAGATGGCCACGTCGCCGCGTCGCCGCGGTGAAAGCGGCGACTCCGAGTCTCCGCCGTCGCCTTCAGGCGCTCCGCCGACCGCCCCGTTCCTCACGACGGTCGAGCGCGCTGTGTTCGACGCGCGGGAGTCCGCCGACGCGCCTGGACCCGGCGCCTACGAGAGCGCAGCCTCCGTCCTGGGCATGGCCGTCGGCGGGAGAACGCGCGCCATGGGCACCAGGCCGACGCTGGGCACCGAGCAGCGGTTCCGCGTCAAGCCGACCGTGCCGCCCGAGGTCGGGCCGGGCGCCTACACCATCGCGGGCACCGTCGGCACCCGGAGCTTCAACGTGACCATGGCTGCCAAGCGCTAGGCGCGGCGCCGAGTTGAGGGCAGACAACAGACGAGTGGAGACGAGTGAGAAGTCTATATCCGAGTCTAATTACTGACCAAGTCATGCCGCCGAGCGCTTCCACCGCAGGTACGCGCGGTAGGCGAAGAGCAAAAAGTCGTGCTCCGTGATGAGTCCGTCGCCGTTGTAGTCCATGACCTCGAGCAGGATGCCCAGCTCCTCCTCCGTCGCGTACGCGTCTGTCAGACACCACGCCACACCCGTCAGTCCTCCGTCCTCACAGCCCAGCACCCCACCAACAGCACAGAACGCACCGGCGTCCTGCTCGGCCAGCAAGACCACGAAGCTCTCCTCCATGAGTACGCCGTTGGCGTTGACGTCCAGCAGCGTGAAAAGCAGCTTGAGCGCCTGCCACTGCGGCTCCGAGAACAGGTTCGCCGGGTTCACCGGCGCGCCGGCCCGCTCGTTGTCCATGGGCAAGCGGCCCTGCAGGGTCGTCGTGAGCGCCGCCACCTGCGTCATCGACCCGCTCTGCGACAGCGTCCAGTCGTTCAGGCTCTTGCGCCGCGTCAGCCTCGCGGCGGGAGGCGCCGTCGCGGGCGCCGGCGGTACGATGGACGCGCCGCCATCGTTCGAGCTGCTGTTGATACTGAGGCGCGCCTCGCCCTGGTTCTTCGTCTCGCCCGTCGACACTGAGCGCTTCAGGATCCGCCGCCCGTACGCGGCGAACCACGTCGTCTTCCCGTCCTGCGACTCCCTCGACCGGGGCCCGAACCAGCGCTCGTATACGCGGAGCACGCCGGGACAGAACTTCCACGACGACGGAGGTCGCTCCCCGTGCTCCGAGTACGCGTCCGAGTGCTCGCTGCTGGTCTTGCTCTTCCGCTTCATCGCCTTCATCATCCTCGATTTGATCGGCGCCGGCGCGGCGGCAGCTGGCACCGTCGCCTGGGCGACTGTCGCCGACCGCGTGGTGCCTTCGACCTTGATGCTCGCGCCGATCGTCACCTCCAGCTCGTCGCCTACCGCCATGCTGCACGTGCTCCGGCGCTCCGAGCGCCGGTCTTCACGCTCCACGGTTGAAGCGTCGTCCTCCCGTGCACACAGCGACGACACGAGCGAGAGCGAGTGACTCGACTGCTGCAGCGCGAGCCGCAACTGGCGACAGAGCCGCACGAGATCGTAGAAGTCGACCGGCAGGAATGGCAGGTGCTGCGCCAGGAACTCGTGCATCGCTTCGTCCTCGCTCGGGCCGTGGAACTCTCGCTCGGCCACGCGGCTGCGCGTGTGCTGACGGTACTCGAGCAGCTTGCCCTTGGCGTCCGAGCCGTGTGCTTCCCACGCCACGCGCAGCGTTGCCCCCTGCCACAGACACTGTTAGACGCTTTGCTCGTCTCAATCCTTGGTCTCCGATGCTAGCACCTACCATGTTGTGGTTCGTGTTGCAGTACTCGGGCGCCGAGAAGACGGTGATGACGGGCGGCAGATCCAGCGGCAGGCCCTCCGCTTCCTCGCGGTCGCCGTCGCCTTGGTCGCTCGCCGGCGTGTGGCCAAAGTGCTCGCGGAATCCCTCCTCCTCCAGCTGCAGTGGTCATGAACCAAACGGTGAGCACATTGTCCTAATCCAGCGCGGTAAGTCTGTCAGATCACCAGCCAGCGAGCAAAAGCACCTCGTGGGCTCGGATGATGGCGAGCAGGTCGTTCCGCTTGAGGAACTCGCGGCACGCGCGCTCGTTGAAGGTGAAGGAGCAGCCACGCACGCTGTTGGGCGCCCACTCCTCGCTCTGGTCGGCGCCGTCCTTGGCCGGGTCGGACCAGAGCAGGTCGCACAGCGCGCCGGTCGGCTCGGGCTCCATGAAGCGGTTGACGGCCGCGTTGATGTCCTCGACGCGCGCGATCTCGGGCGAGAGGCCTCCGTGCACGGCGAGGAAGCTGCCGTGGCGGGTCTCGAGCCGTGCGGCGAGCGGCATGCTCTCGAAGCACTTGACGACGCGGTTGTACACGAGGCGGCCGTACTTGCGCAGGCACTCGGCGCGGAAGCCGTAGAAGGTCGAGAGGCTGCGGCACTCGTGGTTGCCGCGCAGCAGGTGCACGCTGTCGGGCAGCGCGGCCTTGAAGGCGAGCAGCAGCAGCAGGATCTCGCAAGACGCGACGCCGCGGTCCACGTAGTCGCCCAGGAAGAGGAACGGGTTCGTCGGCGACGGCAGCCCGTGCACGCGGAAGATCTCCAGCAAGTCCTGGAACTGGCCGTGCAGGTCGCCCACTAGCGTCGTGGGCGCGCGCAGCGCCAGCACGTTGGGCTCGAGCGCCATGGCGTTGGTGGCGCGGCGCACGACCTCGAGCGCGTTGGCGACGCTCAGGCGCGGCGCGTCGCCCTCGCCAGCCTGCAGCGCGGCCAGGACGTCGGCCGGGTCGAGCACGAGCCGCTCCTGCCGCTCGTCGTCGTTGTTGTCGGCCCGCAGCGGGTCGCCGGCGTCGCGCGTGGCCGTGGCGACGGGCACCGCGCCGAAGAACTCGACCGTTTCGGGCGTCACCTCGCGCTGCGCGTGCTGCCGCAGGTAGCGGCTGAACATGGTCGTGTCCGTGGACACGCGGCGGTGGTGCGAGCCCTGCGCGCTGAGACGACGCATGGGCCCGGCCTCCGACCCGCCGGCGTCCACCGGCTCGCCGCGGCTGGTCGTGCGCGCGGGCGGCGGTCGGGGCTTCATGGGGGTCACGGCCGCGCCGGCGCCGGCCTCGGGCGTCAGCTCCTCCTGGTTGGAGGCCAGCGCCGCGCCCGGCAGCGGCTTCTTGCGGCGCGCGCGGCGCTGCGGCGGCTGCGGCGTCGACGGTTGCGGCAGCGCGTGGGAGGGGGACGCCGGCGCCAGCGCCAGCTCGGGGAAGGCGACGCTCTTGGCCAGCGGGGACGGCAGCCCGCCGCTATTGGCCGGCACGGCCGCCAGGAAGGCGTTCAGCTTGCTCATGGCTTGGCGGCGCACGTCTCGATGTGGCACCGGCGGTTGGGCGGTGCGAGGCGGTCAGTCGATGCGGTCGGTCGATGCGGTCGGTCGATGCGGGCGGAAACTGCTGCCGCGCGCGGCGGAAATAGACTCCAACGGACGCGCGAGGGCACGAGAATAGGCGGGAAACGGAGCGCACGGGCGGGGCGAGGCGATCGTGGGGCGCGCGCGGCCGGGAGGGGAGTGCGGGCGGGTGGCGGAGGCGGCGGGCGGAGGCGGCGGGCCGACGCGCTGCCTGCCGCCGCGATGGGAGGAGGAGGAGGGGGCAAGTGTGCGAGAACAACGTCGCGAGGGATAGAAGATCGGTGAGGGATACAGACCCGTCCTCGATATAACGACACTATGTTTGTGCTTGAAGTGCTATTTCAGAGCTTTCGTGAACAATGACCTCGTGATAAGGATGTAGTGATTTGGCCCGACTGATTTGAAGGACGCGAGGGAGAGGGCACTATTGGCAAAAAGTGTAGGTCGGCACACGCTTGGGTGCGGAAAAGCTCAGACCGCGCACAATTGAAAAAAAATGAGGCCGAGATGAGATCGGCGATCTCAGCTCGATGGATCTTTGCCTGGTTGCATGGCGTCAGCGTGCTCCTCTCCATCCCTCCAGTTGACCATGATGGTGCTCGACAGTCGAGGCGGAGGCTGAGGAAGGCGCCGCGAAGGATCGGGCAACACGGCGGGAGGCTGAAGCTCGGAAGGTCACGTGGGCCGAACCCGACGTGAGCTTGGCGCTGCGTTGATGGATGACGACCGCGCAGGGTTCCCACTCAACTCGTCAAGGGTGTCGGTTGCCGATCAATGGATGCGTGCAACCTGGTCTGGTGGTATCATACATGTATTGGTGGTGGTGGTGTGGCTGGTTCTGCTCTCTATGGTGTCCCCGGTCCTCCCCGTCGTCCTCCGGCGCGCCGGCGGCTCACATGAGCCAGGTGGTGACCGCCAGGTAGTCCTGCACGAGCTCGTGCATGATGAGGTCGAAGTGCGGCAGGTACATGGCGAGCAGCAGCGAGGTGGAGATGGTGGTGACGCCCGAGACGTAGTGCCAGCGGCGGTGCCACTTCTCGTAGCGGTGGCCGCCGGGCAGCCCGCAGTAGAGCCACGTGAAGGTGCAGAGCAGGCCCTGCACGACCTTGACGGCCAGGATGCCGTACCACTCGTTTGAGAGCGTGTGGTGCGCGAAGAAGACGAAGATGACGCCGAGCGTGCCGCTGATGACCGCGTCCACGAGCAGGAACTTGGTCTCCTTGGACCGGTGGAACATGGTGGACGCCACGGCCGCGCCCATCTGCAGCGCGCTGCACACGTACTGGCCGCACGCGAACGACAGGAGCGACGCCATCACGTACACGAGGTTGGAGAAGATGAGTCCGTCCTGCCACGAGCGCTTCGGGTGCCGGTTGCGCAGCGGGTACCTCCGCGCGCGAGGCGGCACAGCCGTCGACGGCCGGCGCGCCGGCAGCTTGCGCAGCCGCGAGTCGAGCGCCGAGGCGGCCCACGACGGCAGCAGCGACGGCAGCGACAGCGAGCACACACACATGGCGAGGGTGCTCGGGCGGCTCTAGCTGATGGATTGGGGGGAGGCTCGGCCTGTCGGGAAATGAACACGAGCGGGTGTGGGGCGGTGGCCATCGGAGACCGAGGCACAATTTCACCTGCTCGTCGCACGTAACGGACTAAATCGCTGGCTGACCAGTACAAGAGCGATGACAACGAGCTAAAAATAGGCTGAAACTGTCGAACCGGAGCCCGAGATTCAATTTCAAAGCGACTCGTGCTGGGCCGTTAGATGATGGATGGTACCTGTAAAGGGTTGTGGGATGGCTCCGTAACTCCTTCGTCAAATTGTCAGCTTTAGGGCTAATTCGGAACGCCGCCATCATATTGTGAACCTAATTTGCTCGGCATTCAGATTTGATGTCGATTCGTTTAGCGTCGCGACGCTAAATCGTTGCTCGCGGTCTCAAGTCGCAGCTGCCGTGAACCTTTCGCCCTTGCAAAGCCGGGGGGCGCCATCATCAGCCCGCAGCCGCCTCATAGTCCAGCCAAGTCACTTGGCGGCCTGCTCTGGGCATGAGATCTGTCGGATTGCCACGAGAACAGGGCAAAAAGTTGTCTCGATGATGGTGATCGCCCTGGACGGGTGGAACAGTCTTCAAAGCGGCTGCCGTCCGTCGCACAGCGACTCGATCGAGAAGCTCACGCGTCGATGTATCGACTGGCGATGTCGCAGTCTTGGGAGTTCTTGCTCCAACGAAGGATGTTCGAGCGCGCCGTAATCAGACGCTCGAGCCGCTTGGAACAGTCGTTTCCTTCTCCGTTGACAGGTTGCATCAACGCGTTGCGAGTGAAGCCATCTTGAGCAAGAGCATCATTCTCGAGCGCGACGCTCCAAAGTGTTGCTCAACCTGTGTTCACCCAGATTGCGGCGAACGGATAGCGACGGACGGACGCCTCCATCGAGTTGGGTTGACCACGCCGCGCCGGCGTCCCATCATCGGCGCGCCGAGCCCACACGCGTTTTCCTCCGGTGGGTCGCCACTGATCAAATATGTGTTTTTGCTCATCGTCTCCGTTTATTTATGTAATTAAATCAAATAATACTCCTACTCTCACATATATGACAGCTATATATGTAATAAGCCCAAAGATGTCGTACAGTCACACCTCCCACAAATAGTCCTTTACTTTCTGAACCATCTCGATAAATGATTAAATGCAATGAATGACTCCCATATGTTTTCACGTTTATCGTGTGAAGTATTATATTCCGCTGTAACTAATAATCGCATCAAGTCTCGCGTCTCCTGCGATCATCAATGCATCGCGAAATGCATTGGCCCCCTCCCAATCACCAGTCCGCCAGGCTAGACACACATTTCCATCCGCCCCAAGGCCGCCGAGTCGCCTCCTCTGCCGCCCACCCCCGCCTCCCCACCATGTCGACGCCGCCGCCCGCCCCCGCGGCGCTCAAGGGCTTCTCCGCGCTGTCTCTGGACGCCCGTCCGCGCCCCTCTGCGGCCTCTGCGGCGCTGTCGGCCGACGAGAAGCTGGCCAAGCTCGCGGCCATCGCCGGCGTGGAATCGCTGCCCGCCGAGGCCG
The DNA here is from genome assembly GCA_023338175.1 of Phytopythium delawarense. Lineage (NCBI taxonomy): Eukaryota > Oomycota > Peronosporomycetes > Pythiales > Pythiaceae > Phytopythium > Phytopythium delawarense. The sequence goes on along the minus strand of JAADYF010000098.1, from coordinate 3,743 downwards.
CCGCGCGCCTGCGCGAACTGCTGGCGGACGGCGACAAGGCGCCCGTGGCCTACGACGGGTTCGAGCCGTCGGGCCGCGTGACGCTCGCCGGCGGGCTGCTGCGCGTGCTGAACGCGCACCGGCTGCTGGACGCCGGCTGCCACGTGCGCTTCCTCGTGGCCGACCTGCACGCCATGCTCAACAACAAGTTCGGTGGCGACCTCAAGAAGATCCAGAACGTCAGCGCCTACATGGTCGAGGTGTGGAAGGCGCTCGGGCTGGACGCCGACACGGAGCCCGGCTTCGAGGTCCTGCTCGCCTCGACCGAGACGGCGCGCCACTCGGGCGAGTACTGGTCGCGCGTGCTCGACGTCGCCGGCGCGTTCACGGTCGAACGCGTGCAGCAGTGCGCGCCCATCATGGGCCGCAAGGTCGACGAGCCCACCGGCAACACGAACCGCGTCATGTACCCGCTCATGCAGGTCGCCGACAGCTTCCTGCTGCAGGCCGACATCGTGCAGCTTGGTGCCGACCAGGAGCCGGGCAACGAGCTCGTGCGCGAGTACATCGCCAAGAAGGAGCTGCCGCACAAGCCCGTCTTCCTGTCGCACCCGGTGCTGCTCGGCCTCAAGCAGGACCAGCTCAAGATGAGCACGACCGACGCCGACTCGGCCATCTACGTGGACGACTCGGCCGCGGAGGTCAACTCCAAGATCAAGAAGGCCTTCTGCGTGCCCGGCGAGGTCGAGGGCAACCCGATCCTGGGCTACATGAAGTACGTCGTCTTCCCGCTGCACCCGGACGGCGTGACGCTCGAGCGCAGCGAGAAGAACGGCGGCAACCTGTCGTTCGCCACCTACGCCGAGCTGGAGGCCGCGTTCGCGAGCCAGCAGGTGCACCCGGCCGACCTCAAGCCGTGCCTGGGCAAGTACATCAACGCGTACGTCCTGATAGGTTTGATTCGTACGAGGTTCATCGCGCTTGATCTCACGCACATGTACTTGCCGTTTGGTGCAGCCTGCTGGAGCCTGTGCGCCAGCACTTTGCCGGTGGCGACCTCAAGAAGCTGTGGACCAACATCAAGAAGCTTAAGGTGTCGGCTCAACCCGATGGCGACAAGCTCGTGACGCTCGCAGTTCCCGGCTTCCCGGAGACGGAGGACCGCGAGTGGAAGCCATCCGTGCTGTCGCTGGACGAGCGCTACGCCGTGAGCCGCTCGGTCGGCGAAGAGTGCATCCAGGACAGCGAGCTTCGCGCACTGCTCGAGAAGAAGGACCACCCGGTGTGCTACGACGGCTTTGAGCCTTCGGGCCGCATGCACATTGCGCAGGGCGTGCTTCGCACGGTGAACGTCAACAAGCTGACGTCGGCCGGCGCGGTGTTCCGCTTCTGGGTGGCGGACTGGTTCGCCATGCTCAACAGCAAGATGGGCGGCGACCTGGCCAAGATCCAGACGGTCGGGAAATACTTCGTCGAGATCTGGAAGTCGGCGGGCATGGACATGACGAACGTGCAGTTCCTCTGGGCGTCGCACAACATCATCGCCAACGGCGACACGTACTGGCTGCGCGTCATGGATATTGCGCGCCGCACGACGATCGCGCGTACAGTCAAGTGCTGCACGATCATGGGTCGCCAGGAGAAGGCTGGCATGCCGGCGGCGCAGATCCTCTACCCGCTTATGCAGTGCGCCGACATTTTCTGCCTCAAGGCGGACATTTGCCAGCTCGGCATGGACCAGCGCAAGATCAACATGCTTGCGCGTGACTACTGCGACCTGATCAAGATGAAGTTCAAGCCCGTGATCATGAGCCACCACATGCTCATGGGGCTCAAGGAGGGCCAGGCCAAAATGTCCAAGTCGGACCCCGAGTCGGCCATCTTCATGGAGGACGCGGCCGAGGACGTGAACCGCAAGCTGGCCAAGGCGTTCTGCCCGGAGGGCGAGGTCGAGGCCAACCCTGTGCTGGACTACATGAAGCACATCATCTTTGCGCGCTACGCCGCGACGGGTGTGGCCACCAAGCTGGCGGACGGCCAGGAGAAGACGTTCGCCACGTACGAGGAGCTGGAGGTGGCCTTCGTCGCCAAGCAGATCAAGGGCGAGGACCTCAAGACGACCCTCGCCAAGTACCTGAACGAGTACGTGACGCCCCGACGTGCTAGTGGCAGTGTTGTGTTCATACTGACTGGTACTTTGTTATGTTTGGTGGCGCGTCCAACAGGATCCTGGAGCCCGTGCGCCAGCACTTCGCGCAGGGCGAGCCCAAGGAGTTGCTGGAGAAGGTGCGCTCGTACCGCATCACTAGATAGACAGCGAGACCTCGAGAGGCGCGACGGTGGCGGTTCGTCTCGCGACCGCTACCGGATCGCCCGTGCGTTGAGAGAAGAGCAATCGGAGCCCAGTGTAGTTGCGACGCGTGGATGGTTGGTCGCTGCGTCTCGAGCAGCTCGCTCGCTTCTACCGCTTCGCCTTTGCCGACCCTGAGGGAGTGTCCTGGCACGTTGACTGCACGGTGGAGGCATCGTTGGACAGTGAGCTCGCATGCACAGGATACCTGCAGGATACAGGCTCGACGGTCGCCACCGGCCCTGCTCGCGAGGCGCCAAAGCCGCTGCGCGTGCGCTGAGCCCGGACGCGGGGATCGTCCCCCCTCCGGACGTCAGTGGCGCCGGCAGAACACGTTGAGGCTCCAAGCTGGTCCCTGGAGACTTCAGTCTTGAAGCTGCCTCCCACGCAGACAAGTGCACAAGCACCAAGGCCGCCATGCTGCCGAGTGTCTGCTCAATGGAGCATTGAGTGTGTCCATTCCAAACAGAATGAGAACTAAACGTTTGCTAGGCCATTTTGTCGGAGGGGTTCGTGACACTTTTGTTTGGCTGGGACTCGCATCATCGCACTGTTGTGTGGTGGAAAATGCGCTGCCGTCTGTTTTTCAGAATGTGTGGGGCGGAGTGGCGCTGGGTGCATAGTCGTGTACTCCGTGGTTCCGGACGCTACGCACTTGCTTTCAGTATGGCATCTGTGAAACCAGCTGCTCTGAGTCAGTCCCCCATGGCGTAACCCACCGGGGTACGCGAGCCCGCTGCCGTCTCATTCAGCTCATTCGCTCTTCAGCGACTTCGTCGACACTTGGAGCGTAACCCCGAGTGAGGTCTGCGGCCATGACGGAGGCGCGGGCGGCGCCCAGGAAGCTCTCGCTGGGCCGGCGGCTGCAGCGGCAGACCACCAAGCTCTTCTCCTGGGGCCACGCGGGCCGCGACGCGCCGGTGTCGGCCCCAACCGGCGCGACAGCATATAGCAGCAGCAGCAGCAACAGCAGCGCCGCTTCACGCCCTGAGCGAGGCCCCGCGACGACCGGCGCGCGCTCGACCTCGCACCGGGAGGCGTCTGGCAAGACGCTCGCGATCAGGAATATGCGCAGCTGCAGCGTCCCGCGCGATGACAGTGAGCAGCAGCAGCAGCAGCAGCAGGAGCGGGCCGATCTGTCGGCGACGAAGCACGTGAGCGACCGAGCAGCGGCGGCGAGGACGAGGAAGGAAGAGGAAGAGGAGCAGGAGCGAGCGAGCGACGCGGACGACGACACGGACACGGAGGACCGCGGCAACCAGCGCGTCGACAGCGGTGGCAAACCGCCGCGCATCGGGCAGCAGAACATGACGAAGAACCGCGTGCGGCTGCTGGACGTGGGCTACGCCGCGGTCGTGGGATCACAGGACCACGACAACGAGGACCGACTACTGCTGCGCAGCAACGAGCACTT